>JAJOOR010013908.1:0-12188 GCA_036250505.1 Solanum acaule | reverse complement strand
GTAATCCAATTGAGACTGACTTTCACCTTTATTCTTAACAAGATTAAGGTTCACATCAATTGGGGTCTTTGCCTTTTTGAAATTCAAATACTTGAACTTTTCAAGTACCTTTTGAATATAATGAGATTGAGACAATGCTAGACCGTTAAGAGTTTTGTGAATCTTTATTCCCAATATCAAATCGGCTACTCCTAGATCTTTCATATCAAACTTACTAGCAAGCATACGCTTAGTAGTTTTTATATTGGCAATGTCCTTGCTCATTATCAGCATGTCGTCCACATATAGGCATACAATGACTTCTTGATCCGGAGTGTCTTTAATGTAAACATATTTATCACACTCATTGATTTTAAATCCATTTGACAATATGGTTTGATCAAATTTTGCATGTCATTGTTTCGGTGCTTGTTTTAGTCCATAAAGTGACTTAACAAGTTTGCATATTTTTTTTTCTTTGCAGGGAACTACGAAGCCCTCAGGCTGTTCCATGTAGATTTCTTCCTCCAGCTCTCTATTTAAGAAGGCGGTTTTCACATTTATTTGATGGATTTCAAAACCTTATACTACAGCCAGGGCAATTAACATTCGAATTGATGTAATCCTAGTCACTGGCGAGTATGTGTCAAAATAATCAAGACCTTCTTTCTGTCTAAAGCCTTTGACAACAAGTCTTGCTTTATATTTGTCAATAGTTCCATCATCTTTCATCTTCTTTTTGAAGATCCATTTTGAACCCAAGGGTTTGTTCCCTGGAGGAAGATCAACCAACTCCCAGGTATGATTGCTTAAGATTGATTCAATCTCACTATTGACAGCCTCCTTCTAAGAGGTTGAGTCGCCAAACAACATCGTTTCCTTGAATGTTTGAGGCTCACTTTCAAGAAGGAATGTTACAAAATCATATCCAAATAAAGTAGTTGTCCTTTGACGTTTATTGCGCATTCTCTTTTGGTTCCATTCTCTTTTGGTTCTTTTCGAGGTTGTTTAGACCCCCCACTAGATGACTCAAGTCTAGTTTTATATGGATAAATATGTTCAAGAAATTCAGTATTATCTGATTCCATTACCGTATTATCATGAATATCTGAATGTTCAGACTTATGAACCAAAAATTGACATGCCTTACTATTTGTGGCATAACCAATGAATACACAATCCACAATCTTCGGCCCTATTCTCACCCTCTTAGGTATAGGGACCTGGACCTTGGCTAGACAACCCCACACTTTGAAATATTTCAAGTTGAGTTTTCTGCCTTTCCATTTCTCATATGGAATAACATGTGTCTTCGTGTGAGGCACTCTATTGAGTATTCGATTTGCTGTAAGGATAGCTTCCCCCCCACAAGTTTTGTGGTAAACCTGAACTTATAAGTAAGGCATTCATCATTTTCTTTAAAGTTCGGTTTTTCCTTTCTGCAATTCCATTAGATTGAGAAGAGTAAGGTGCAGTAGTTTGATGTATGATTCCATTTTCCAAACATATTTCTGCAAATGGAGATTCATATTCTCCACCTCTATCACTTCTGATCATTTTGATCTTTCTATCCAACTGATTTTCAACTTCAGTTTTATATTGCCTAAATGCATCTATTGCTTCATCCTTACCATTTAGCAATTAGACATAACAATATCTAGTGCAATCATCAATAAAAGTTATGAAATACTTTTTCCCACCACGTGTTGGTGTTGACTTCATGTCACAAATGTCCATATGAATCAGTTCTAAGGGATATGAATTCCTTTCAATAGACTTATAAGGATGCTTAGCATACTTAGATTCAACGCAAACTTGACATTTTGATTTATTGCACTCAAATTTAGGCAAAACATTTAAGTTAATCAGTTTTCGCAAGGTTTTGTTATTAACGTGTCCCAAACGTTCATCCCATAAACATTTAGACTCAAGCAAGTAAGAAGAAGCAAAATCTTTATTCATATCAACTGCAATTACATTGAGTTTAAAGAGGCCCTTAGTGAGGTAACATTTTCCTACATACATTTCATTCTTACTCACTACAACTTTATCAGAAACAAATACACATTTGAATTCGTTCTTAGTCAGAACTGGTATAGAAACTAAGTTCTTTCGCAATTCCAGAACATATGAGACCCTGTTCAAAGTCACCACCTTGCCCGATGTCATCTTTAAGAGGACTTTGTCAGTTCCTTCCACCTTTGCAACAACGGAGTTTGCCATAAACAATTTCTCGTCTGTAGGTGCTGGAGTATATGATGAAAATAATTCTTTGTTGGCACAAACATGGCATGAGGCACCAAAATCTATCCACCACTCTCTTGGATTTTCAACCAAGTTGCATTCTGAAAGTATTGCACAAAGATCGTCCATCTCTTCTTTGGATTCAGCCAAATTTGCTTGATCCTTCTTCTTGTCCTTCTTGGGACCCCGACATTCAGTAGCCTTATGACCATGTTTGCCACAATTGAAGCAGCTTCCATTGAACTTCTTCTTAGGAGGATTGTTTTTTGGACCAGATGTTTTCTTTCTTTTCTTTGATTTTGTGGAATCTTCTTCAACAATGTTTACTCCAGATATTGCTGAATTACCACGTGACCTCTTTTCTGCGGCCTTGTTATCCTCTTCGATTCTCAACCTTACCATGAGATCTTCAACAGTCATCTACTTGAGTTTATGTTTCAAGTAGTTTTTGAAGTCCTTCCACAATGAAGGTAACTTCTCAATAATGGCAGCCACTTGAAAAACATCATTCACAACCAATCTTACATTAAAGATTTTGTGAGTAATAAGAATATACTTAATATTTCCAACATAGGTATTAAATAAATTTATACCTTCAGCAAGGAGATCATAGATTATGACCTGCAATTCTTGAACTTGGGTTACGACGGTCTTACTGTCTATCATCTTATAGTCCAGAAACTTTGCCACAATGAACTTCTTCATTCCAACATCCTCTGTTTTGTACTTCTTTTCTAAAGCATCCCAGAGTTCTTTTGAGGTTTTGACATTACTGTACACATTGTACAAATCATCATGCAGTCCACTCAGAATATAATTTTTACACAAAAATCAGAATGTGTTCATGCTTCTGTTACCAAGAATCGTTGTTCAGGTGGAGTTTCATCCGACATAACATAAACGGTTTCATTAATGAACCTCTGCAGACTCAAGGTAGTCAGATAGAAAAACATATTTTGCTGCCATCTCTTGAAGTCGACTCCAGAAAACTTTGCAGGATTCTCAGCCGGTGCTAGGGCAGCAGTTGAACGATTGTGTGCAACCGATGTTGTTGCAGCACTTACTGTTCCAGCATTTACTTTACTTGAATTAGTCATTTTTTCTGTCACAAATGGCAGACAATTTTAGTATGTGAAATACTACCAGTAAAGAATAAATCCTTACACAGACTGTTTCTGATTTAACGATAAAGTTTTTATGTTCTTTTAATCGTTAATCGAAAGAATTTTAAAATTTCAAACAGAGTAGAAAACCATAAAGGTTTTAATCTCCAGAAACCTCAAATACAGAAACCATTAAATTTCTTAAGATTGTTATATCTTGTATTCAGGTTAGTAAAAAATACAGAAACAGAAAATAGATGAAATAGACAGAATGTTTTAATCCAAGTCCACATAAAACACTGTGTTTCCTTAAGAAATTTAATCCCCTCACTGTACCCGAGGTTGCAGATTAATTCCTCCCGAGATAAAACGGATTAACCTGTTAGAGAAGTAGCGGTACCTCAAACTTCAATAACTTCAGCGAACGCAAGAACAGCAACAAGAGCACACACAGACTCAGTCGATCAACAATTTTATTTATGTAAGAAAATGTATGCAGAGAGGAAAAAATTTCAGTGTTTGAAAAAACGAAAAAGACCTCTTATTTATAGCCATTTGAAGCAAGGAATGCGTCTATTCAGACCCGTTTTTTCCAGAACATTGTGTCATTTGGGAAAAGTAACGACTTTTCGGAAGGATTACCTTTACACGTGAATTTCAATCAATCACATTATTTGCCAAATCCAAATCCAAATCCAAATCCGAAGCCGAAGCCGAAGCCGAGGCCGAGCGAGCGACGACGACGGCGCGAGGGGGCACCTTCTTCTTAACACTTTAAGAACTAAAGGAAGTGTTTCCTAATATAAAGACAACAATTTCCTTTCTTCTACCAATATGATAAAAATGACCTTTCATTTGCACTTTTGCAATGACTTTTCATTTTCCCTCCAAAATTGGTTCCCCCACTTTCATTGGTTCTTCCACTTTTCATTTTCTCTTTTTATTTCTCATTCACACCTTCTTGCTAAACCCAACACATAGTAGATGTATGTAGGATTTAATCTATGACATTATGTGACTATTTTCTTTTTGAGATTTGGAGCATGTTTGATTGTATGTTTCAGATGAATTAGTCAAGTTGGATCATTTTGCTAGTTTTTAGAAATTAGGGGTATAAACTATAAACCATATTTAGAAAAAAATATATTCAAATTTAAATATTTTTTTTGCAAAATTTATGTCAAACACAACTCCAACTTAAAAAGTTTCAAATATAATGAATACTTTTAAATTTTCATCCCCATACATCCATTTATTTTTTCAAGAAAAAATTACAACGGAAACACTTCCCTCGATAGTCGGTACCAACCACACCCCATTTTCTGGTATTTTACTTTTGAATATTTACACAAGTTCCTCATCATCTAATTTTAAATCAATATAATCTGATTTAACCACAATTGATTAATTTATAATTGTTTATGCCTTTCTAAAATGTGCATAATTTTGTAATTATCATCTCTGATACAAAAATAAAACTTGTTCTAGTGTACATTTAGAGGGTGTTTGAATTGGCTTAAAAGTTGGTCAAACCTACTTTTAAGTTAGTTTTTTATTTCTGAAAGTATTTGATAAATATAAAAAAATAAGTTAGAAAATGTTTGACAATGTCAAAAATGACTTAAAATAAGCTAAAAATAACTTAAAATAAGTCAAAAATTATAGGTCTCCCCTACTTTTTATTTTTTGACATAAAAGTCATTTCAATTTGACTTAATATTTTTGATTTATAAGCTATTTTTTTAAGTCAATCCAAAGGGACTCTTAATTAGAACCGTACAAGCTCATTCCCTTTCCCCACCCCACTTGTGCATTTTTTTCCCTATAAATGCAGAACTCTGCATTCTCATTTTCATCACACTCAACTAGCTTTAGTTATACATATTGAGAGAAACAAAAAAAAAATCAGCTTAGAGAAAGAGAGAGATGAAAGGTTCTTGTAATAACCGTTGCCATTTCCAAATTGTGTACTGTCTAATTTTAATTGCCTTGATCACTTGTTCATTTATAGAGTCAGTTTCAGCTGCAAGACCAGCTGCGGGAGAAACAAATACAGAATTTATTCGAACATCTTGTAAGTTGTTAAATTAGGTCTTAGGCCTAACTCACACCCCAAAAGCTAGCTCAAAGGGAGGAGGATTGTCCAAGCCTTATAAGGAGTCAACCTATCTCATTAACCACCGATGTGGGACTTTTGTCATTTTTTAACACCCCACCTCACGCCCAGTTTTTAGCATCTGGTGCGTGGGCAATTTTTTATTTTTGGGGGCCCCAATATCGGGTGAGACGAGCCCTACTCTGATACCATGTTAAATTAGATCTTAGGCCTAACTCACACCCCAAAAGTTAGCTCAAAGGGAGGAGGATTGTCCAAGCCTTATAAGGAGTCAACCTATCTCATTAACCACCGATGTGGGACTTTTGTCATTCTTTAACATAAGTCAACAAATTATCCAAACCTATGTTTCAGTTCATTATCAAGCCGTTCAAGTGCTATTGGAGTTTCTCCACAACTTCTAGCACATGAATCTCTCACTGTTAGCCTCGAAACAGCCCAATCAACATCCGCTATGATGTTGAAATTGGCACACAGTCAAGGCATGACGCCTAGAGAGGTAGGCGCCATGCGTGACTGTGTGGAGGAATTAAGTGACGCAGTTAGTGGAATTAAAAAATCTTTAGGGGAAATGAAGGAATTGAGGGGAAATGATTTTGATCTGAAAATGAATGATATTCAAACATGGGTGAGTGCCGCCTTGACCGATGAGGACACGTGTACCGAGGGGTTCGCCGGAAAAGTGATGAACGGGAAAGTTAAGACAGTAGTAAGGGAAAAGATTCTTGAAGTTGCACATATGACGAGCAATGCTTTGGCTTTAATCAACAGTCTTGCTGCCCTTCACGGCTAAATTATAATTAATTAAAACGACAATTAAGTATATATGTATGCATGTATGTTGTTAATCAATCTTCATTTAGATAAAAGTGTAGTTAATTCATGCTTAGTTGATTGCTGTAATGTAATAGATAAGATGTTTGTTTGTGAGGAATTTCTTAAATGAAAATGTTCCATATGCATTTGTTGAAAAAGTTACTACTTCAATTAACTAAATACACGGTGCATCAAGTGTACTTGGTAGTAATCCTCCCTATATTTTGCTTATTTCTAAAATAAATTTTTAATTTTAGTTGTCATTTTTAATATTTATATTTTACCCTCAACATTAATACTATTCTCCAAAAGTTAATAGTACACATCAAACTTACAAATTCGTGAATTACACAAACGAAACAGCTTAAATCGTAGCTACAACCCATAAATATACAAACTATAGCTATAGAGCATAATTAAGTTTATTATAATGACTATTTGCGAAAATTTCCCAAAATTAAGATCCATCTAAAAGAGTTATCAATTATATATATATATATATATATTAAACAAAAAATTGGTTAAGCTCCGTCTCGAAACTTGTCAAATTAGGAGTAAAGCCTCTTGCACAAGTTGATAGTGATGTCAAAATTAAGGGCATAGGGCCATGTTTACCTTTACAGCTCAGCTGAAAAGTGCATCCAATCAGGAAATATATCCACTACTTATATATAAGTGTGGATAACCACAAAGGTGGCAGTCGACATGCTTGCTTTATCTGTGTGGTTCCACACTTACATATACACTAGTGAACTTATCCGCGCTTTGCGCTGTTATAAAAAAATGATAAGATACTAATAATTTTATTAAATAATAGATAAAATATATATTTTATAATATCATTGTAACGATCTTAATCGTTAAAAGTCCTACAATATCTTTATTTATAGGACTACAATATGTAATATCAAATAATATGATATACTCCTTATTAATTATTTTAGAAGTTATAACAATAAAAAGTTGTTAAAGTAATGAAAATAAAATTATAAGATTTGATTTCTATGTATCGGATGGTGTATATAATATTTAAACTCTCTTTTTTTTTTGCTTTGTTAGAATATAATTTGATTACTGTCATAATTTTATCCTTGTAAAAAATATTTTAAAAAGAAAAAAAAACAATGTAAAGAAAAGGTCTAAAAAAATTCTAGCTTTTATACTTTTTTATTCGTTTATTTTCCTTAGAAAAAGGTATGACTATATTTCACTTATGATTCACACGTGATACATTTGTAAGCAATATATTGTTAATAGTAATTTGTAAGTAATTTTCTTATTAAAAAGCATAGTTTTATTGAAGTTGCGAGTTCAACCATTCGCATATTTCAGATAATAAAGTTGATATTCTTATGCATGTGAGATATATAAAAAGTATAATGAAATTTCTCTAAAATAGTTAAATACTTACATTTTTACATTTTTACTAACATGCTATCTCCATGTTGTCAATATTTGCTACAAAATAATCACTATTTACATATTTCAGATAATAAATTTAAATAATATTCTTAAGTGAAATTAAAGAGTAAGATATAATTTTGGACCATAGCTTAAAACAATGTCAAAATTTTGGAATCACTTTATCAAGAGAAAATTTTTATATGTGTGGAGGAGTTTCATCTACATGGTAAATTCATGTTTTATTATAGATCAAGAATATGATATCATTGTTATCAGTTTGTTCCTTGCAGGCTGCAACAATTATTGAGATTGTTGATGAATTTTTCTTGCCTAAGATAAGGATGAAATACATATAAATATTTATCGATATAATTTTTTTCTCTCGTTACTTAAATGATAATTTTCATTGCATGACTTATGTTATTTCATTAGAACATGTCATTTGAAAGCATAGTAATTATAGAAAGCCAAATTATAACTATAATATGCTATTTTATTTTTCGATTAGCGAAAGTCCGTCACTATATTTGCCTTATTTTGAAATATGAAATTAGATACCTTGTGAATTTTTTCAAGTATTCCAAATCCTTGATTCATATTAAAAATTATAATATAATACATATAGTCTTCAAAAGGTTAAAATCACAATAAATCAAGAAAAAGAAAAAAATAAGAAGGCATAAACAATATAACAATGAAAAAGAGGTTACTACACCTTTAAATCTTGCTTCCTTGAAAAATTTATCACACCACTTTCCTTCATTTTTATCACAAGAAAACTCAAGTTCGTACATTCAAAAGAAACTAAGTGAAGAACTACAAAATTAAGGAACTACATATTTCAAAATCTTGATTCATATTAAAATAGTATATTGAAATACATGAAGTCTTCAAAAGGTTAAAATAACAATAAAATAAAAACTTAAAATAAAAAAGAATAAATAATATAATAATAAAAAAAAGGTAAGTTCCTACAATTCAAAAGAAATTAAGTGAGGATCTACAAAAATAAGGAACTACATATTCCAAAATCTTGATTCATATTAAAATATTCTAATGAAATACATCAGGTCTTCAAAGAGTTAAAATCACAATAAAACAAAAATATAAAATAAAAAAGAATAAATAATATAATAACAAAAAAAAGGTGAAGAATACCCTTTAAACATTGACTTCCTTGAAAAATGTAGCACATCACTTTCCTCTATTTTTATCACAAGAAACCTCAAGCTCCTACAACTCAAAAGAAATTAAGTGAGGAACTCCAAAATTATGAGAATTTTATGAAAATGAATGGAAGGTTAAAAGGTTTGTAACCGATTTGCAATTATAATGACTAATAAGTATAACTCAATTAATAAAAAATAAAGGTGATTGAAATTTATCAAAATTTAGGAAGTGTTATTTTTTAATGAATGAAAGAAATATGTGAGATGGAAGAGGAAAGGTTTTAGGAAAAATTAATTAATAGTATAAATGATGAAATTATAAAAAGATAAAAAAGAAGATTAATTTTCTGAATATTTTTATGACAATACATTAAATGAGATTGATTGAGATAAAAGTTTATTAGGAAAAACGTTTTTTTATAAGAAAATTATTATAGATATTAAGAGGTAAAATGAAGAATTTAAGGAAAAGCAATAAATTATAATAATAGTGATGAGAGATGAAAAGTAATAAATTGTAGTGAATAATGATGAGGAGAGATAAATAAGTTATATTAAATATTATTTTTTTCCTTCTTTAAGCAGATTTTTGAGATTTAAGAAATTCAAAAAATTGACAAAAAATATAAATGGCAATCCTAGCCAAAGAGAGGTGTCACGTCACACTTTTATTATCCATATATATATATATAGACTAATACGTATAACTCAATTAATAAAAAAGGTGATTGAAATTTATCAAAATTTAAGAAGTGTTTTAATTTTAATGAATGAAAGAAATATGTGAGAAGGAAGAGGAAAGGTTTTAGGAAAATTAATTAATAGTATCAGTAATGAAATTATAAAAAGATAAAAAAGAAGATTTTTTTTTTTTGATTTTTTTTATGACAATACATTAAATGAGATTGATTGAGATAAAAGTTTATGAAAAAAAACGTATATGGTAGTAGGAAAATGTCTTTTTATAGGAAATTATTATAGACATAAAAGGTAAAATGAAGAATTTAAGGAAAAATAATAAATTATAATAATAGTGATGAGAGATGAAAATAATAAATTGTAGTGAATAATGATGTGGAGAGATAAATAAGTTATTTTAAACATTTTTTTTCCTTCTTTTAGTAGATTTTTGAGATTTAAAAAATTGACAAAAAAATAATAAATAGAAATGGGAATCCTGGCCAAAGAGAGGTGTCACATCACACTTTTATTATCCAGCTTTATATAGATATATAGATTATTTTATATATTTTTTAAGAGAAAAATCAATTGGAAGAACATATTTATGATAATAAAAAGAAGGAGATATAATAGATAATATATATATATATAATAATAATAATAATAATAATAATAATAATAATAATAATAATAATAATAATAATAATAATAATAATAATAATAATAATAATAGAAGGTATAATATTAAATTATGTTAATAAGGAGCAAAGTTGATTTTTCTTTTTAGAAATTATAAAAATAGAAGGTGGGAAAAAGAATATAATAAAAAGTAATAAATTGTAATAATGATAAGGAAAGATTTAAAAAAAAACAATAATGTATAGTAATGATGAAGACAAATAATAAAATATTTTAATTTTTTTTTCAGATTTCATAGATAAGATAAAATTTTAAAAATTGGCAAAAATAAATAAATAGGTAAAACGACGAAAGAAGAAATCAGCGGCAATGATTCTTGAATATATATGGAACAAACTAAATGCATTATTAATTAGAAATTAAACTTAAATTTTAATTATATTTACTTGAAATCTTTTCTTTCCTTTTTCTTTTCCTTATTCCTCTTTATTATTTTTTCATTTTCCATCTTCTATCATCACTATAGTCTTTATATATTCGTTACTTCTAACTATCATTTATTTTTATTTATCTCCTTCTAATTTGATGGAAAATCTTCCATAATCAATTTTCTCTCTAAAATATCTCATCATTTTATGTTACAATGAAAAAAGTTGAAGAAGATCGAAAAAAGTTACATAATATATCAAATTATTTGTGACTTCAAAATATAATATTTGCAAGTGTTTTGATTCTCGTGAGACTCCATTGATCACTTAGTCGCGCTCTACTGCAATTCACTATTTCGATTGTCATCACAATAGAAAAAAAAATTCCGATCAACATTCTTACTCTTGGTATAAGTGTAACATTCAACAAATGTCTAGTAATTTCATGCCCATATTATTGATGTTTTTTACATTTTAAAATGGTAAGTGAGTGTGTTGATGATTTAATAGGATTAGAAGAGTATCAAATAGTATCAATATTGATACTTGAATTACAAAATTATATTTGATTCATATTTAGGGGATTATATACCTTATTATAGTTGATAACATTAACTAATTAAAAATGCAGGAAAGTAAAGGACAAAAGGAATTAGTAAAACAAAAAATGGAAAAAAGTTAATAACGTCACCACTGATTTCGGTTCCTTCAACATCAAATTTGCTATTCTGTCAACTTTGATTTTTCCTTTTTCGTTTCTGTTCTGCCTCATCTCTTCCTTTTCCCCTTAAATTCTTCCTTCCAATATGAAATATTGTATTCTTTCAAATCACAAAAATGGATGATTATGAAAAATGTATATCTAAAATTTCATATAAACTTTAAATCAGAAAAACATAATATATATATATTTGCTTACCATGAGAATTATTTGTGAGAGTGACAAAAGTATTGAAGGATAAATCTGCAACAGAAAAAATAATATTAGAAGAAATTATAGCATTAATATTCACTCAAGTCTTTTTGAAAAAATGTAATGAAAAATGGATGATTATGAAAATTGTATATCCAATTGTGCTCAAATTTATATGAATACTCTTCCATACTTGGAATATCGAAAGATGAGAAGAGAAAGTAACATTAAGGTTAGGAATAGAAATGGGCAAAGCCAATAATACACTACCAAAAAACTGTTAAATTGTGGCGGGTTTTTTGTCAAGTTGTGACGGTTTTTGACTGCAACAAAAAGAATTGTGGCGGTTTTTAAAAGTGCCACAATTAGCCTTGCCACGGGCATACAGTAGCGGTTTTTTTTCAACCTCCATGACGTATGCCACAAAATGAATTTTGAATTTGTGGGGGGTTTTAAAATTGATCAATGGCAATTTAGAACCTTTGCAATATGATATTGATGTTTCAAAAAAAATATTGCGGGAGTTTTTAAACTCCAACAATATATCATAATGTTACCAAAAAAATAAATATTGTGGGGGTCTATAAAATTCCACAACATAATTTTAATTTTTTTTAAAAAAAAATTACGTGGAAGTTTTCGACCGCTACCATATGATTTTAATGTTTTTTAAAAAATAAATATTAGTGGCAGTTT
>JAJOOR010013907.1:0-11819 GCA_036250505.1 Solanum acaule | reverse complement strand
GGGGAGGGGTGGGGGCGCTAGTAGGGGGAAGGGAGGTTGGGTGATAAAAAAAAACTTTAATTTTTTTTTTTGTTTTTAAAGCTTTTAACAAGATTTCTATTATAATATGGGTAAATATGGGTACCCATATTATCCATTGGGTAACTCGTTTTTACCCATTTAAAATGTGAGTCGAGTCGAGTCGAGTACTTGATCCATTTTTATTTAACTCGCTTTTGATCGACTCATATTTGACTCGACTCGCTCGTTTGCCACATCATTTTAGATTAAAACCAAGTGTTTATAAGCACTTTTTAAATTTACCCGAACACTAAAAAAGTGCTTGAAAACTATTTTAGCTCAAAAGCACTTAAAATAATCTAATCCAAACAGTCTCTATGAGGCATTAAAAAGGAACACCAATTCCTTCTAAATTCACCAAGAGTGGTACTGGAACCTTAGATCAGTTGATTGGAAATTTGAATAGTAGTGTGGGTGGCACGTTGAACCTTGTTCTGACTTATTATTATGCCATGAAGTGTTTGGAGAAGCATGGCCTGTTATAAAATAAAAAAAAAGAGTTCTAAAAATAAAAGGATTCGAGTGGAAAGGAAGAAAACCAACATAAAGGGGTGAATGCTGATAGAACCCTTGAGGATACATTGAACTTCTAAGGTGGTACGACTTTGTATTTATTTCTTAGTTGTTTCATGAGATTTTTTGTTTTAAATGTACATTATTAGCTATATTTCATGATAAGGAAATTGTGTATGTGGGAAGTGAATCATTTTGCTCTTTGTTTATAGAGAATTTGCGAGTAGACTTGCATGTGACCATTTGATGATTGGTTTTACATTATCAGGTGCTTGCAGATGTTCCAAGTTCTTTAAGGTTTGACATCTTAACGGCTTTGATACAGAATAGCGAGTCTTCTTCAATGGTATGCTCTCCATCAGTTGCTAGAGAAGTTTACAGCTACAGTAATTGTTCTTGGACTACACTTGATTGAATTTGCTCTTAGATATATTGTTTCATGTACAGATTGCAATCCTCTTAGATTGTATCAGAAGGGAAATGCATGAGGAATATAGTAGCTGTATCTCAGTAAACAGTGGGGTCTCAGAGGCAGAGGTGAAATATTCTCAATGTCTCTCATTTTGGAGTGCTGGTGTTCTGGAACTAGTAGAGCTGGTTCTGAAGCCTCCAAATGGTGGCCCTCCATCTCTTCCTGAGTACAGTGATGCTGTAATTGTCTCTTCCTTTTTAACTCGACAATATGTGACTTATATTAGCATCTATAGTTTTGCATTAGACTTGCCTGGCTGGAGAGAATGACACGGCTGAAATCTTCAATAAATTGCGACTTTATATTGTAATTCCAAATGGTGGCCCTCCATCTCTTCTTCTATTGATTTCTATTTGGAATTTTTCTCTAATGCTTCTGCTTCCAGTGGCATTAGCGATACTTGGTCTATAAGCTAGCTTATTGTATGACTCCATCAAGAAAACTGGTTGCTATATAGTTTGAGGAGAATTGATTGCTATATAATGTGAGGATTTTCTGTGTTCTTTTTTCACTTATCTGTGACATGATTGATCAGCTAATTGACAGTAGGATTTGGGGCACAAATAACCAATTTATTGAAGAATTCAGCCGTATGATCATCTCTCTTCTAATTTACATGTGAGCTGCCAGTTGGACTTCTTTGTGAATCTTCATTATGAGAAAATTCTAGGATATCTGAATCTTACGTTTTAATCATTATAAAGGATTAATGCAGTGATGTTGTGCTTAATATTTTTGGGGATTTGCATCTGATAGATTGTTGAAGTTACTTGGTCTTACAGTGGACCATCTTTGACCAACTCTCTCTCTCTATCTCGATTGAGGTAATGTTGTTGCAATATACTAATCAAATCTTCAGAGAAATGAAAAACATTCAAGTTTGAATCAACTCCTCTTGCCCGCCTTCTTTATCAACTTCATGACATGCATTAAAAGTGGTTCACACACAATTGTCAACTTGTGTTATCTCATGGAGCATTTTCTTAGAAGTATGACAAGGATGCTGCTAGGATTTGAGGCCCAGTCAAAAGTGGTGTATTTTTGTTCGAAAATGAATAACTGGGCATATTGATACTAGTAAGTTTAGAAAATACAAGTCGAGTCCTCGGGGCTCTAATCTGATGGTTAGAGCTCATTAACGTAATGTGTAGGTTAGGCGCACATCATGAATTCGAAACCTATCGCAGACAAAAGTTTGGTATTAAGTGGAGAAGGGTAGAGAGGTGGACTCATCATCCAACAAGTTTTGAACTATGCACCAGCAGTCCCTTGGGGATATTTCGGTTATAAAAAAATACAAGTTGAAGGTGCTAAAGATGTTACATACTAAATTTGTTCATAAGGAGTAAGTACTCGAATGCATAGTTTTACTTGAAATAGGTAGACCGAAGAAGTAGTGGGGGAGAGGTGATTAGAAAGGATATTACTCTACTTCAGGTTATCGAGGACATGACCTTAGATTGGAGGGTGTGTAGGATGCGTATTAGAGTAGAAGGTTAGTAGGCAGTGGAGTGTTGTCTTGCTTTTTGAGAGTCTAGGTGTTTGTCGTCATACTAGTTGTAATATTGTAGTCTGTTGCTTAGTGTGTTTTGATTGTCGCACTATTTTGCTGTTCTTGTTCCTTTCTTGCAAGACTTGCACTGCTTCCCTTGCTAGTTGCTGTGTTTTTCTCATTGTTTTCTTACTCTTTGTACTTGGATTTGCTACACTTGAGAGGATGGTCTTTCAGAAATAGCCTCTCTACCTCCACGAGGTAGTGAAGTCTGCGTACACTCTACCCTTCCTAGAACCCACTTGTGGGATTCGACTGCCTATTTTCTTCTCTAGTCTATATATTATTTCTTGCCTGGTGAAAATAATGAGGATTGACGGCTCTTTTCCTCTATGAGTCAGATTAATGTCCATTCTTGGTTGATCACTAGTGTAAGTTTATTATTAGGACCCGTTTGGTTACTAACCTCAGTGATCATTCTTTGTATGTAGATGAGGAATCTATCTCACATTGGTTATTTCTTCTACTTTGCCTTTTACTTTTTGTGTTTTTTTAAGCGGTGAAAGCATGGAACTACGAGACATGGGTTGCAATGTAAAAGGTCCTAGCAACAGTTGACCGTCCATAAACTTGTCAAACTCAATAAGATAAATAATTTATTTTTAAGAAGTATATAATGTTTATTAATTTTTAATATAACAAACCAACACTCAAAGAAATTATTAAATCCTGCATAACTAAACCCTGCAAAACTAAACCCTGCATAAATAAACCCTGCATAATTAATACCTGCATTGCTAATACCTATGTTGAAGTGTGTGACCATTCCATCTAAAAGCTTAAGCTGTTAGAGTTATTGTTGATTATATTCTCAACACGCCTCGTCACGTGTGGGCCTGATTCTTTTTCATGGGCCAAACACGTGGAAATTCTTTTGGGTGGCGGTGAGATTCGATCTCAGGACCTCTGCCTGACCTCTGCCTGCTCTGATACCATATTGAAGTGTGCGACCATCTCGTCTAAAAGCTTAAGCTATTAGAGAGAGCACACTTTTATAATTTGGTTATATTCTCAACAACCTGCATAACTATTGCATGTATTACTAATACCTACATAACTCTAACCAGCAACCAAACAGCCCCTTAGTGATTCACCCTTCAAAAAGTTGATAATAGTCACGTGATACCCTCAAGCATACCAAATTTGGAAATATGAAGGGTATTTTTTGTGTTTTTTAACCACGCACATTGATTAAATTTACATTTTCTTACTGTATTTCTTGCCATACTCTACAGGTTCTATCAGCTCTCAATCTCTATCGGTTTGTAGTGATCAGAGAGTCAACAGGTAAGTGTAGTCTAATTATGAAAAAAAAAATCTCTTTTGCACTCTATATGTGAGTGTCTTTTATGGTTGCTTCTACATGAGATTTAGTTCTTACATTTCCATTTTGATCTTTGATTAGAATAATACTCTCCTGGTCCCAGTGACATGGTTCTCCTATTTGTGGCTTTTCTTAAATGTTTGATGCTTTTTTAGTATAAATACCCCACCCAACCAATGTGTTGATATTTGATGGGATACGAAATTTAAAATGTTAATTGGACTTATGTATTATATTAGTGGCAGTAAGAAGAAAATATCTTAGTAATGGTTGAAAAACTAATTTAACAAAGAAAACATCGATACCAAAACTTAGATTGAATTAATTGAATGAATTTGAATTCCAAAAAACTTGTGAAGATTGGTAATAACAATTAGACTTATATTATATTAAGCAAAAAATACATGGGAGCTCATGTTGCCCCAAAGAGTACAAAAGGTTAGCATCAAAAGCTAAGTTATGGAGGACATTACAAGTGTTCCTACTGCTAATGGTTGGTTACAGTTGGAACTATCTTGTTTTCGGATAGCACCATATCTGCAGAAATTAGTCTTGCCTTCGCTGTACCTCCATGAAGATGCTTGTAAGAGATCTTTAACAAAAAGAGGAGGTTGATCAAGTATGTGGATGCTACTTTCAGTCAGTGTTTTACCAAAATGAGCTAGTTGATCGGCAACTTTTTTTTTTTTTTTTTGATAACCAAGAAATCCGTCTAAATCTGTCTGTGACCCGTCCTTTGGACCAATCACAGCCTTCTAAACTCGGTGGCTTGAACTTGTGACCTAAGCCACAAATCCTCCACCTTTTGCTACTTGAGCTAGGCATTGGGGGCAGTTGATCGGCAAATTTGTTTTGCTCCTTGTACACATGATTGACTTCCGGATCATTCAGCTTGTGCAGGAGCTACCTGCAGTCAGTAAAGAAATGTATTGCATTGTTAGTTGTATGTGTTAGAGATGAGACTAATTCCAGGGCATCAATATTTATTTGCAATGGCATGATGTTTCGTTGGACAGCCAAGTTGAGCACATGAAGCAAAGCTAACAATTCTGTTTCCATGGCAAAAGCTGTGTTTGCTGCACCTGCAAATCCCACTATCCATTGTCCATTTGAGTCACGAATAACTCCTCCAATCCGCTGTTTTTCTTCTGCATCCTTGAATGCACCATCAGTACTCAGTTGGTAGATACCTGTCGGTGGTGGTTTCCCATTTTACATGTACTAGGACTTAATGGCATTTCCTAATACGAGTGTTACTTAAGTGATAATATTCCAAAGCCATTTGGTAAATAAGTTGTCTTAGGTTGATTTTTTTTGTGCGAGTATGTTTTCATTTCGAGTCTTCCATAAATGCCACAAAGTAAAAGGAATGAGTATTTGGCTTGGTAAATCACAAGCCGTGGAAGTGAATTTGAAGGTGAGTAGACTATGAAGTGTATGGTAGGGAGAATCCTCCCTATATGTGAGTATGGCCATAATTCATGTTTTAGACAGTTTATGAGGGATCTAGGGGGGTAGGTTTTGCTCTTTTGACTACTACTATAATTATTACTGAAGTATACCTTCGCTGTAATTCTCTGTTTAAAATAGATATGTTAAGCTGATTAAAAAAATAGTGAAAAGGGGAAGGTAACGGTTCTGAATGAGACTTTTGATTTCTTCAGGTGGAAGATAGTGTGTATGAGCTAGTGTGTGATTGATGAAACCATAACAGCTTGGTCAGTCTTTTGGAGTAGGCCTTGAATAAGTTTGCGAAGAGTTAAATTAGGGGCTAACCAAGGTTCTGTCCATTAATCTAACGTGAGTTTGTGTGGCAATTATTCACATTATACCTTTTTGGCAATAATTCCAGTCATTTGTAATGTTCTTCCAAGTTCTGGAAGAGTGTGGAGTAGTCCTTCCATGATATGACATGTAGCGATTGAGAAGTAATGAAGCCCACATAGATTTGGGATTATGGCAAAGTCTCCATGCAGTGCTAGCAAGCAATATTTGGCGATCTTGTATTCCCAGGCCTCCTTGTTATTTTGTGACAATGTTCCAATGAATTAGATGAAGTTTTCTTTTGTGAACACTAGAACCCCAAATGAATTGTCGTTGATAACGCTCAAAGTGATGAATAATTTCTTTGGGTGTAAAAATGATTTGCATTAAGTGATTAGGAATGACATTAAAGAGTAGAGCGAATGGGAGTAGAACGGCCTGCCAAGTTTAGAAAGTTTTGTCTTCCATTCTGCTAGGTGGTTTTTGAAATTGTCAAGCATAAAAATGGAAATCTTGTCTAGTTGGTTTGGTGTTAAAGGAAAAATCTTAGATAATTCCCAAACCTGTGACCTTCCAAAACGTTAAAAGAATTTAGGACAAATTTTTTGTCATGGTTGCAATTGCAGTTATTGCTCCCAAATGCACATGCAAGTGTACGTGGTTGCACAAGTAATATAGTGGCTCTAGAAGAGCCGGATTATTGAATCTAAAGGACTTACGATTAGCTAATATCAAATTTCACTAATACCCACAAATTTATGCAAGTGTGCCACAAAAGTTTGATTTTTGTAAACTAAAAATGCAAGAATTAAAGAATTCGAATAAATCACAAAAGTTCAACTTCAAATTCGATGATAACAATAGTTTGGAAAATTCCAGGGCTGCAGCGTAACTAAGAATTTTTGCATCATATTTCCTTAATGGATTTCAAATGGTTATCAAATTACTGATTTTCAAGGTTGAAATTATATAATGCTCTCCTTACCTTTAATTGCCTACCACAATTGACAATCTAACTATATCATTGAACGGGGATAAATTGAATCAACTGCGGAGCACTAAGCTTTCTTCTTGTTTCATAACCAAGCACATCAACTAGGTATATCTATCCTAGATACAAATCAATTCTAAATTTTATGCAAGAAAAAATCATGCTCCTTGTATTCCACTTTCTATCCCTCTATTCCTCTTTTGAGTTCAAGAAAAGACAATAAATTTATTCTAATGGGGTCAAACATCAAAATAGTAATTGAAGAACACAAGAGTAACTTGTAGGGATAACCAAACTTCATCCATATATTCAAAACTAAACAATCATTCGTAGCCACAACCCTAGCACAAAGGGATTTAGAACCTCATAATTCAATTCACGAAATTGGAATGTTTCATAGTCATAGGAGAATTCGAAAGATGAAAAAGAATAGGAATGAACCCTAATATTCGAGAAGAAAAGTCGTCCTAGTCTTGTCCTCCAAAAAATTGAAAAACATTAATAATAAAAATGAGTCTATTTATAGGCTTGGAAAAATACGGCAAAAATCTGGCGCAGTCTTACAGGGAGTCAATATGGACCTGCCCATTTTTTCAGTACTGCCTTCTCCGCGACGTACAAGCTCCTCTAGTCCAAAATATTCCTACGCCAGATTTAAAATCCCAGCTCTGCGATATGAAAGCCAATACGGAGCTGGGTTCTTTTCTCATCCTATCCTTCTTTTACTCCTTCGAGGCTTGCCTTATGTGCTTCCACATTTTCGCTTCACCTCCAACTCAGTTTTTGTCATTTTGTGCCCATTTCACGTGCTTTCCAACCTACAAACACCTAATCATATTGGTTAGGTGAAATGCATAAACATGACTCTAACAACTCTCAACCTAATGGAATTTGCTCTCGAAATTAGCTTAAAACATAGGTTTTCACTTGGCTTTTAGGCATATAAATATGCCCAAGATCACCACCCCACACTTAAAGCTTTGTTCGTCCTCAAACAAATCACCTTTACACAAAATACCTTAATTTACGACTCGACAAACAACAACATTTGTACTGTGGCAACACAATTCACAAAGCCATTATCTTTTCGCACTCAAGCATAACATACGTTTCATTCATTCAAGGCAAATACATTGAAACCTCATGGCTCAAACATTGACTCAACAAGTCTTATCAACTCAAGCATAGATCTTCATTCGGCCTCACTTAGTCATCACCCATCTATAATTAAACATGAGCCTTCACGACAAAGAATTGCCCACTTTTCACTCATTTTTAACCAATTTATCTCAACAAAGGGCACAACATAAAAACAAACTCACTCTGACAAACGACTTCACATGCTACACATAATGAGCCATAGGCTTGCCTTTAGTGTGCTCCTCCACTAATTCACTACGCTCGACTATAATCAAACATGACTTCACGAGTTGTACTGTGGGTGAGGGGTTGGGTACGGAAACTATGTAATAGTGACTTACACTTCCCTAAGCACATTGCAATTTAGACTTCATTACTCATTGTTTTCTTCCCTTTGTTTTTAGTCCTTTCCTCAATACTGATTTCATCTCATCAATAAAATGCTTCATACACATATCAAGAGGGCTTTTTCATTACTTTGTAGTTAATCATAAACCACCTTTTACACTCAACCATCCCTTTCTTCCGCTTCAACAGGTTTATCAAGTCTATGCGACAGTGCTCAAGGAAGCATGTTCCAAAACTAGGGATTCAACAAAAGGGCTAAGGCAAAAATATGGCTACTAACGACATGCTACAGGCTCAAAAAGGCTGACTAGTGATAGAATATCTAAGCAGACTAGATTTCACAAGGCAAATCAAGGAAGGCCTATTGTCATCTTCTAAACAGAGCAATACTTGCATTTCACTTTACACACACCAGGCAAGTTCTAGGCATTATGATGTAGCAAGGAATAAACAAACCTTATCACACAATGTCACATGCTCAAATTTAGTGAGATTTCTAGCGATTTACAAGTTTGGACCATGTAAGAGTTTACTTTAAGCTTAAGTTGCATTCTAAGTCAACACAAGAGCTTCAAGGGTCTCTAAACATACTTCCTCTCATGCTTTTACACGTCACCCAACATTCTTTCATGTAGCCTCAGTACAAACACCATACCATGACATACACATTGACGAACTATACCCTTAAGACGGTCGTCAGTGATCCATCTATCATAAGAAAATGTCTCTCAACTATGACTACTGACAAGAGGCAGCAGCTTATCTTTAGCAGGACAAGGCAGGCATGGCAAGTTTCAGAAGAAAGAAAATGAAAAGAATTAAGAAACCCCCTTGACTTGCTCAACAGCATGGTGGACCTATGAAGTTGCTTGAACTCCAAATGGTCCTTTTTGGTGATCTATCAGTCATCTTCACATAGGCTATCTCTTTTTAAGTTATAGCTTTTATGAAGAGATTTTCTTTTTCTTGTAAAGGGAGAGTCTCCCTCATTTATGTTTTCCTAGATTCTCTGTATCGAGAGGAGTCCTCTCACATAGGCGCTTAGATGATAGGCTTCATTTCTAGTATGGGGAAGAGTTGGAGAACCTTAGTAGGCTACCAACTCTTGAACCACCATAGGATGGAGGTAAGGTCTATGCCCCCCTCCATGTATTTTTCCTTGTTTTTCTATGATAAGGCCTGGGGGTGTTGCTCAACCCCTGACCCCCACAAGGGTCGTTTAAAAAACAAAACAAAAAAAAAAACTATGACTACTGGCTCAATCCTACCAAAAAAAAAATCTTTTTTTTGGTACAATTCGAAGGGATTATCCTTGGTCAAAGAACCGAAATCAAACTCCAAGGAATCCAAACTAAAACTAACAATAAAAAACAACCATTTATATACACAGGACATGGACATGATCTCACACCCCACCTCACACTTAAAAGCATAGCACTATCCAGTGCTGCAAAAATCACAAAAGTAAAAACAAAAGTAGGGTGGAGAACTACCCTTTTCATTCCTCCATGGCATCGTCACCTCCAGCGTCTTCGAGAGCTAGAGGATAGTCTCCATCATCATCAGTGTTAGAATCCACATCCAAACCAATGCGCAACTTATCTTGGTCTGTAGGTATATCATCATTGGTGGACTCAAAGAAATCAGGTCCCAACCCCAAGACGGCCAGAACATATTTTACCAGTATTAGGCGTATGATGCCCAAATTGCTCATATGTTCCTTTTATACACCTTACCTATCCCAAACTTTTTGTCGACGTGGCCAGAACATATTTACCAGCCTTTTTTTGGCGTATGATGAACAAGCATTTTGTATGAGGCCTTATTTATGTGACACGTGTCCCCTAACTCGTCGATCGTCCACCTTCCATGCTCATCTTCTCCAGCAGTTGAACCTCTCCATCCAACAACCACCACCAGTTCCACCACCTTCAGGTTACTCCACTGTCCAACCTTCAAAAAGAATCATAGACATACATCCGCCCCTCCACCAATATCACTACCTAATGACCTCCATCAGAAAATCCATTAGATCACTCCTATCATTTGCCATACACAAACCCATTGTCCCTAACCTTCCTTCAACTAATAGCCCCATTACCACTCTACAAAGCAAGATTTCATAGACTCAACCCCGCTTCTTAATCTTTTTGGTTATGTTTAACAAGAGTAGAAATACAGATGGGAGAGATTGAAATTGTAGGAGTTGCAAAGAGATATAAAATCCTTATAAGTAAACTTGGTGGAATAAAAATAAAAGAGGGAGAGAGCGGTGATTTTTAGGTGGAGTGGTGTCGAGTGTGTATGATTTTCAGTTGAGTTGTTGGGGTCGAAGAGAGGTGTTGGCCTGGCGTTATGCCTTTATAGTGGTCTCTGTTTAGGATATTATTTTGGGTGATTCTGGCATGATGTGGTGGAATAATTAGATGGCCATCGTGAGCATGAAAGGAAGGGATTGATCCAAATTATTTCTAGTTGGAGGAGGTGTCTGGTGAAGGGATAGTGTTTTGCATCACAGATGTGGTCTTTATTGATGTAGTGAGATTGGTGTCAGGGCAGAAATCTGAGGTGAGTGAAATTAGAGAAATGGAGATTGCCAAAGAGTGGCTATGTTGATTTTGCGATGGTGGTGTTGGCGAAAACCATGGGGGCGGTATTGGTGGCAACCATCAAGGAGGAAGATGAAGAATGCAGAAGTTGGAAACTTCTGTCAATTGGGGATATACTTGGAATTTTAAGTTTCTTTTTCCTTGAGTTATGGCATGTGTTGCAAACTGATTGCCACGTGTGATGCAACCTCTAAGAATAAGTGGCCAAACACTATCAGTTGTGTAATAGCTGTGTTTCGAACAACTTTGATATGTTAAAGATTACCCATGTATATAGGGTGTAAAGGAAATAGGTGCAAGGTGAGGAAGGAAAGCATGTACATATGCTTATAAGTATCATGTCAAAACATCTTGGATGACAATTTATACAACTTTCATTCAGTATATCTAATTTTTTGACATTTTTATTAAGCTAACTTTTCAATAGCTACTTCAATACGTTCTTTCACCACTACTAATTTAATACAAAAGTCATTAAAATGGGATAGAGGAAAATTGTAATGTCAGGTGGTATGTCCATAGCTAATGTTCTTTTGCACATGTCCTCTTTAGTCCCTGGTTTTGCTTGGAATTAGTGGGGCATGATCTAGCAGATCTTCATTTTAGTTCCATTCTTGCTTACTGATCAGAAAAAAGGTTCTGCCCCCTTCCTCTTTCTTCCTTTTTATTTTTTGGGAAACATATCTCCTCTCCATAGTCCATTATTTTGCGTTATGTAGAAGATGGAACAAACATCAATAAAGAATATAAATACTTTATGATGGGCCTAGTTGAATTGTTCAAGTGCCTTGTGCATAAAGCTATTGACAAAACAATTTGTGGATAGTTTCAGAAATCTTCTGTTATCTCAAGTCTTTTCTTTTTTCTGATAGAAAGAAGACTTATGTATTATCATCAGTGGTTAGTCAGTCTTGTCGTCTAATATCTGTTGGCTAAACTGATTTATTCAATTTTGGAGACAACAGAAGATGACACTAATATTACTGATGATCATCTGACTTTCAAAACACATGCAACAGGAAAAACGAACTGTACTGGAGTGCTCT
>JAJOOR010013905.1:0-16428 GCA_036250505.1 Solanum acaule | reverse complement strand
TTTGTTCCCACTTTTATTAATATATATATATATATATATATATATATATATATATTATTCGTTAAAAGAGTACATAAAACTATTCTATTTTAATTGATAATATGAGATTAAAAAGAAAAAAATTATTTTCAGCAATTTTATTAGTTAAAGTAATTTTAAAATAAAGAAAACAAGAATAGAGTATTTAAAAGTAATATTTATTTTTTTATCAAGAATAAGATTGTTTAAAAAGAATATAAATAATATATTTATTCGAAAAAAGATATTTTACCTATTTAGTAATAATAGAAATATTTTTGGATCAAAGTATTGAGGGCATGTGCATTTTGGACTAAACTATAAACGAAGGTATTTTTGTTTATTTCACTTGATTTAATGACATTTTTTTTTACCTTATTGCAGAAAATAAATTACAATATAGCTACAAAAAAAAATAGTCTTAAATTTATTTGTACTTTTTTCTTCTTTTTTCATATCTATTTATTTTCATGTAAAAGTAAAAATTTTTAATTCATAAGAACCCTCAAAATAAAAACTGTCTCGTATAAAAAAAATCTTTATTTTTCATGATAAGAAGCAAACCATTTTATCAAAAAGAGGATTTGAGTCCGAGATGGAGTTGTTGGCTGTAGGCTGCAAATTTTGGAACGCAGGTAAGTCATCAAAGCGCATTCTCCGTAACAAAGGGAACTCAATCCCCTCAACATTTCCACTGCAAAAGTGAGTGAGGCAATGCAGAGTTTGAAGGTCCAAGTTACTGTACATCACATCTCCAGAACATTTATTTAATGTCAGTGCAGTCAAGTTCGATAAGACCCCTGCTGAAATCATTTTAAGTGCTGTTTTCTCATTCCAAAACTCTAACATAATCAGCTTGGTCAATTTTCCTATCTCCACTGGCAGCTCATCTGACCGACAATCTCTTATGCTGAGAATTTTCAAAGTGACAAGCTCCCCAATGATGGAAATGTCATCCAACCTTAAATTACTAAGACACAGTGTCCTCAGACTTGACAAACTCCTAATGGATGCTGGAAAAGGCAGAATGGAGTCCTCATCATATCCACTCAGGCTTATGACATTGAGGTTACTCATTCCATCAAAAAAATGGTCCTGTAATTTGAATGGCTTTCCAAAACAGAGTTTTAACATTAGGAGCTTCAGTTTTGGGCAAACTATTGGGCTAGGAAGCTCATCAAATTTATTTGCAACAATCGACATGTGACTGAAATGCTCGTAAGAGTCTTTTCTTGGGAACTCTTCAGAGTTAACATGGTGACTTACCATAAAGTTATGCTCTCCGACAGAAGCAATACTTATAGCCAGGTCACGAACCACATCATGCATTTTGATATGATTTTTGTCTGAACCTTGGGATAACAAGAAACAATCTTTCAATGTTTCTAACAGATAACACACCCGCTTCCTTGCTTCTTCCAAGTTTTTAATTTCTGAAAAGATGTCAAGCCCCATTCCATATCTAAGTAATTGTTCAGTCAAGATATTACTATCTTTCTCGAACAAGGAACAAAGCAAAAACAGGGACCTGAGTTCATTACTTCCCAAGTAATCATAGCTAAGCTTAAGAGATTGATACACATTTTGAATTACTCCTGGGATATTTATTGGTGCTGATCTTTGTAATTGTACAAGGGCATCCTCCCATGAAGGCTTACTTTTATTCTTTAGCGCACCAGCAACCGTAATAATTGCAAGCGGCAACCCCTTGCATTCTTTGGCAACCTCTTTTGCTGTGTCATGAATAGAAGGAACATCAACTGAATCACCAGCTTTCTGCTTGAAAAGGCACCATGCTTCCTCTTCAGATAACATTCCAACTTCGATGATCTCCTGAGCTCCCATTGTATCACAAACAGGTCGGAGACGCGTTGTCAATATCACTTTGCACTGGTAGATGTGGTTGTTACCGCTGGGAATTCCAAGTTTGTCTAGATCATGAAGAGCTTCCCAAATATCATCCAAGATTACAAGGGTATGGCTGTTCTCATCCATTAACCTTGTACGCAGCTGATCTCCACGACTCGACAAATCATCCCCTTTTAATGTCAGCCCGACTCCTATTGCGATCTCACTCTGAATTCTTTTAGGGTATGGTTGTTGACTGAAAATTACCATGACAACATCATTGAACAACCCTTGTTGTTTTGCCTTTTGTCTGATTTTATTAGCCAGTGTGGTTTTACCAACACCAGCCATATCACCTATCCCAATAATAGTGACCCCGTCATCTTTCAAAGATACCATGACATCTTTCAATATTTTGGAGTCCAAGTACTCTTCACCATTGTTTCTAGATATAGCCCCTTTTTGGACTGGATGATCATAGGAGAAAGCATTTGGATTGATGCCTTCAGTTTGAAGTTTAGTTAACTCAACTATAATTTTCGTAGCTCTCCTGCTGAGGGAGTAACGTGACTTCAAGTTTGGACACCAACCATAAAAGCAACCGTTTTCAACCTCAGCCGTACCTCCCATTACACCGTCCACTTGTGCAATAATGGTAGTAACACTGTGTAACCCAACCTTGCCATTGGGTGAAATATCGTTTGAGTTTCTCCGGGCAACTTTGGCTCTTCGCTCCACCGTGATTCTGGTATTCTTCAGTTTATCAGATTCACTTTCCATAGATGTGATGTTGCTCTTGTAGTAGTAGAAATACCCAATCCCTCGCCCAACTGGCTGGATCAAGCAATCCATATCTGATTTTTTAGTTACAAGGTAGAATGAAAATAAAAATTGAGAGTGAATAAATGAATGAATACAAGAGAGAAAATAATCTGACAATTGCACGGCTTTCAGGTAGGTACACTATTAACTCTACTATCTTCAAAGTGAATAAACAACTATTGGTCTTTTTGACTAATAATTGTAACTATTTTTCATTACGGATAAGGGCCTAAAATACCCTTCAAGTATAGGGAATGGAACAAAAATACCCTCCTTCCACCTTTGGGCTACAAATTACCCTTTCATCCACCTATATTACCCTTTCTCTTATTCATCATATTAATTTGTGAATTAACTAACATGTAACAAAAATTAAGTACATGAAGGTGAAACATTTCATTCTCAAGTCTTTACTTTCATTTCCTCTATTTTACCTATATAAATTAACTAGTTTCTGGACACGCGCCTTGCGCATGATATATGATGAGTGTACTATTTTAAGAAATTACATATATTAGTATACGAGTCTTTGAAAAGTAAAATAAAAAAGAAAAAGTTGGGGTAATATTCTATTATCAAAGTTATTCGATTATCGTTTCTTTGAAATTAGTCAGTATAATATACCAAACACAAAGAAATTATATAATAAGATTGGGGTAATGTTCTATTAATAATGTCTAAAATTAGATTATTTGAATTTTGGTGTGCAATTATTAAGATATTAAAACTTATGTTCACAATGATGATACATATTAGGGGTAGATATAGATATTGTGATACAAATTGGAGTTAATATCTTAAAAGATCATTAAACAATGAGAATTTATCTAGTAAAGTCATTGAACTTTGTTTTGTATCAATAAAATCACTCAACTTAAAGGTTTTTATCTTCAAAAATCACTCAACAACCTAAACAAAATTTATGTCCTTGTTTTGTTCAACAACTATGTTGGAATTATTGTTTTGTGAGACAAAATCACAAGATAGATGGCTTACCTTTTGATTCTCCTCTTAAGTGTAAGTTGTCTAATTTCTTCAAATGTAAAACTGCATAAATTAATTAATTAATTACATTTGAGAGTAATTTATGATCAAGTTCTTCTTTCTTAGTTTAACTTTCGTTTGTCCAGATTTTCAGAAAAAAAAAAAACTGAAATTGTTAACTAAAGAAGTAAGAAGTAATTAAAAGTTCTTTTGGATAATAGGTGGCATAAAGTCTTGAACTAGGACTTCTCTACTCCAATTCCATGTTTAAAGATTGTCGTTGAATCAAAATCAATTTGAAAGTTCCTCAACTAATGTGGGATGCTTAACACCCTCCGCACGTTAAAGAATATGTAATGAAAGAAATTTTGTTGCAAAAAAGGATAAGTATTCTTCTTTTAGTATCTATAAGAGTTCACCTTTGGTATATAACTCTGGTGTTGCTTATTGAATCAATTTGTCCTTGTAAGTGTTATGGTTTTTAATTAATACATAATGAATTACTGAACTTAATATGCTGAACTCATTGTTTTCTGTGACGAAATCACAAGATAAATATCCCCGTATATCACAAGATATATAACTAGATGGTTTGAATTCAAGTAACATATATACTTTTGGAAGGAAATATTTTACCCCCAAAGTGGAACGTTTGAATTCAAATACCAGACATCAGATGCGAAACCCAAAAAGAAAAAAAAAGGCCTTGAACATCACATAGTTACTGGAAAGTAAAGGTAAGATATTCAATAAAAGCTTAACAAGAGGAATAATAGAGAATTTGGTATATGAGAATGCAAGCAAGGAATAGTAGTAGACTAGTAGTGGGGTCAAAATTAAAGTGGGAGTGTTGATTAGATAAGATTTCAAAATTGCAGACACAGAAAAGTAGAAATAAAAGGAAAAGTGTAATATTTGCTTTTGGAATTTTCTCTTCAATTGATCAAGTGAAATAATGGAGAATTTGTTTTATGACGATGAAAACTAAAAAAGTAGTGGCGTCATTATTAAAGTGACAGTGTTTGATTAGATAACATTTCAAAAAATTCTGATTCCATATGGGAGACAAAGAAATGTAGATAAAAAGTATAAGTATATGTTTGCTTTTGGAATTTTCTCTCCAATTGATTAAGTGAGTCATGTTGAAGCCCTTGTTCTCTACTCCTGAACTGAAAACAACTTTTTTGTTTCTTTCAAATTCTTGGAAGTTGAATTCTAGAGTGAGTTTTATGGCGGTAAAGATAAGGCATCCGAGCCTAACTCAACTTCAAAAGCTAGCTCATGAGGGGAGGATTGCACAAGTCCACATAAGGAGACCACCAGTTCATGGCCGAACAGCCCCTATTCTCACTTTTCGGTGCTTTCCTTCCTATGGTTTTTACCCTTTCTCATTTGTTAATATTGTTTTTATGGATAATAATATTATTTATATCTCACCTTTGAGATTTTGTACACTCTACCTTACTCAGACTCTTTTGTGTGGACTACACTGGATATGTTGTTGATTTCAAATAGATTTATCCTTAATAATTGAAATATAGAAATAATATCAGATTCAACAATTCAAAGAAAGATAATATAGAATTAGTAAAGCACCCAATTCATGTGTTTAATCAAAAGAAGAATACTTTTTCTAAGACGTAGTCCCTTTTAACCTGTCGTTAATTGGACTTGAATCAACCTTTGTGAGCTGCCTTCCAGTTCTATTGCTTCTTCTACACCCAATAACTGGTTGTGTGACATTTGGCTGGAGCTGGTTCATAATACAAAAGCTACTGGGTTCACGTGAACTTGAACGAGTACTTATTACTTTCCTAGATTCCTGTTCATAGACAACACTCTAGCTTCTGCCATCACTAGTGTCTTCATACTGAGAGCAGAGAATAGAATATTTACTTGAAGATATATAAAAGAGTATGCTGATGCTTTAGATTTCTAAGTAAAAGAAAGCTGCATTGAGCGACAAGCAGATCAACAACTATACAAGTATTTCACATAAAACTAAGAGCAGCCTCCCGCAAGTGGATGATACTAACCATAACCAATTGTGTTTAGAAGTTCTAAGATTTCTGTCAAACAAACTCCATCCAATTGAGTCACTAGATTAATAGAAGAAAAAAAAAACTGAGAACAAATTGAAGAACTACCTTCTTCAATGTACATGGACAGTCTAAATTAAATACGTCGCCTTAAAAGCAGCATTGTCACTCTTGCCAGGCTTAAGTTCAATATGGTGCATCAAGTAGCTCTTTAGCAATGATCCTATATATCAAGTAGTTGTCCTCCTCCATGTCACTCTATCACTGAGTTCTTATCAAATAGCTCTCCTCCAGGATTATAAGGATTAAAAATGCCGAAAAGATCAAGGCAGAGGGCACATTTGGAAACTTAGCAAATTACATTTGGTTCATTGGTTAGAAGGAGAATATGTACTGAGAGCAAGAAGATGTCTATACATATACAAGATGAAATGTTCTATTGGGGCTATGCAATAGTTGTCTTATTTGTTATATTAGTACGTTGTTTGTATGTAGAAATCTGGATTGTTCCTACCTTCTAATTAGTTTTCGATTTATTTCTGAGTTTTGTTGCAAGAAAGGATAAGCATTCCTCCTTAATATCAGTATCTCTAGAGAGTTTATCTTTGGTGTATAGCTCTAGTGTTGCTTATTGGTTAGTGTTTTGGTTTTTATTAAATACTGCATTTGTTATGATACAGAGTGAATTAGGGCAATATAACAGGACGACACAATGAGATTGGAAAAATGTTGGTTTTGTTCCTCAACTGTATATTCAGGCCACGGTATTCAATTTGTTTGAAACAACACAAATGTAGAATATTAAGTGGGATGTTTTACACCCTCCGCACGACCAAAGAGTTTCTAATTAAAGAAATTAGAGATACAAATACAAAGTCTTTTGGCAAAAACTGTTGGGTTCAAGTGAATCCATGGATTATAATATTGATCCACCTCTACTCGTTACCTCCATCGCGAGCATTTTACTCGCTCTGCTTCTTCAAGATCCGCCCCTTCTTTCAAAAATCAACAAACAACAGTGTAGGTATTAGGTGATGTTCGATCTAACTTGGACTATTTCATGGAATACTCATTACCTTTCTAGCCAGCTTTGGATTTATAGACTGAATCACTAGCTTCTGCCATCATTAGGTTTGGCTTTGTTGTTATCACACCAAAATCATGGTTCACCCTTTCAAGACTCGGTAGCTTCAGATTCATCACCATTGGTAGCTTCAGATTCATAGTCGTCATCACTAGCTTCAGATTGTTTCTGGGAGCAGATAATAGTGATTTCTAATTGAAAATATTGTACAAGGAAGTTGACAAATTTAAATAAGTATGTGAATATTACTATTACTATTAAGTTAAGACGGAAAGAGTTAATTAGTTATACAGCTAGCGGCACAAGACAAACCTGAGAATTGAACATCTCTTGTGTCCATTTATTGAGATCATCTACTTTCACCTCCTCAGCAAAGTTCACCCAATTGAGATTCGGTGTACTTACAGATATTCCCTGTTGGCCAAACGTCTTCATTTCAGGGCAATCATGAATATACACTTTCTCGAGAAATGGAAATGTAAGAGCAAGCTCTGTCAGAAAGAAATGCCCCAGCTTAGGCAGTCCATCAAGCCACAGCTTTTCCAATCGGGGAAATAAGGTCATGATTCCTTCTCCTTGTTGTTCCTCTTTTGTGATCACTTCTTCCATTGATTGACAATCATCTATCTTTAGTATTTGGAGATTCAAAGCACCTCTGGCCACTGATGGAGACATCAAGTTTCTCAATTTTTCACAACTATTTACTTTCAATTTTACAAGTTTGCTGAAGTAGGCAGTTGGAAGTTGGTGACAACATAGAGCACTTATGCTGTTAGCTGTATTGATATATAGCTTTTCCAGGTTGGGACAAAATATCTGCAAATGTTGAAGGCCTTGTATTTTATATAGGGGATGAAAATTCAATATAGCTTAAAGTACTAATTCAAAAATGAACCATATCTCATCTTACATCAAGGTAACAGGAAGTGAAAAACAGAAATAACTATCTAAAGATTAAAACGAAAAGAGAGCAGTAATTAGTTATACAACTAGCGGCACAAGACAAACCTTATAATTGAACATTGCTTTATTCAAATCATCTACATTCACCTCATCATCACATTTGAGAATCGCTGTACTGACAGATATTCCCTGTTGGACAAACGCATTCATTTCAGGACAATCATCAATCTTCACTTTTCTGAGAAATGGAAATTCAAAAGTACACTCCGTCAGAAAGAAATGCCCCAACTTAGGAAGCTTGCAAAGCTCCAACACTTCCATTCGGGGAAATAAGGTCATGATTCCTTCTCCTTGTTCTTCCTCTTCTGTGATAACTTCTTCCATTGATTGACAATCTTTTATCTGTAGACTCTGTAAATTCAGAGCACCTCTAGCCACTGATGGAGACATCAGATTTCTTAATTTCTCACATTCCGATACTGCCAATGATTTAAGTTTGGTGAAGTAGGCAGTTGGAAGTTGGTGAGAGCATAGAGCACTAATCCTTTCAAGTTTTCGAATGTATAGATCAGTCAGATTGGGACAAGAAACCTGCAAAAGTTGAAGTATCAAACTTTATTGTATTTTGTTGCAGGAAGAAAACACTAGGTCATACGTGGAGAAGCCAAAAGTGCCTAGACACATTTATATATTTTAAAAGAGCCAAATATATACATAAAAAAAGGAAAAATGCATAAGTACCCCCAGCCTATACCCGAAATCCCAGAAACACACTTAACCTTTACTAAGGTCCTATTACCCCCCCAAACTTATTTTATATGTAATATTCTACCCCTTTTTGCCTACGTGGCACTATCTTTGTGGGCCCGGTGCATGTTGACATTTTTTTCAAGATAGTGCCACGTAGGTAGAAAAGGGGTAGAATATTATAGATAAATTAAGTTCGGGGGGGTAATAGGACCTTAATAAAGGTTAGGTGTGTCTCTGGGATTTCGGGCATAGGCTTGGGGGGTACTTATGCATTTTCCCCATAAAAAAAAGGAAACTTACATAAATATACTATATTAAAAAAATATTTATCATTTATAGCAATAACATTTTTTTTACTTGATCACTTTTAATATATTTATAATACAATTTTAATACATATCACAGAGAACAATTTATAGACCACATATAATATAAGTTTTATTGATGAATAATACATTTATCACACATTTTAATACACTTATAATACAATGTGTCAATTTCTTACCAAACAAGTATAATATATTTAAGAAAATAGTTATAATACATATATATTGCACACATAATTCACTTTTAATACATATTACAGATTTATCATAGAATTGCTATGTGTTGCTATAAATGGTAATAAATAAAAAATATCACTAAAATCACTAATTATTTATTAAAAAGGTACTCATCTAAGTAATTTTTCCTTAAAAAAAATCATATAATCTCGTTTAATTAAAAAGTTTTTTAGTAACTCAAACGCATTATATTCTTTTTTTGGTAGTTTCAAATATATACAATAAAATAATTAAGTTTACAACAAATATTGCCATGTTTTATCAACCAAAATTCATATAAAATATACAATATTGACTATGCAATATAGTTTGATAAAAGTCATAGATAGTATACAATATAATTTACTTATACACGAGCTATGCATTATGATACACTCAAAAAACTGAATACAACTTATTTTGTTCTTACTTTTTTCTTCTTTTTTCATATCTATTTATTTACATACACGCACGCGCACACACACACAAAAATGAATAAGAATAAGAAACTCAAATAATAATAAACAAATAGATTTATAAGAGAGATATTTAAAACTTAAATTAACCGTTGAATAAAAAAATTCAATAAAAATATACCCGTGTAAAAAGAATCAAATATATCCTTATATGAAATTTTCTTATAACAAATTAATTTAAAATTATTTTTTCACTTGGTTAGACCAAAAAGGTATATCTAAGCCATTTATATAACAATAAAAGAATATACTTTGTGTAAGTAAATATCTTTAGTGCTCAAGTAAAAGGTAAAAATTTAATTCATAAAAACCTTTAAAATAAAAAGTCAAAAAGTAAGCTCGTTTCATATTTAAAAAAAGTCCTTATTTGTCATGATAAAAAGCAAACCTTTTCATCGAAAAGAAGATTTGAGTCGGTGATGGAGTTGTTGGTGGTAGGGGAGAAATTTTGGAACTCAGGTAACTCATTGAATACTATTCTCGATAACTGAGGGAACTCAATGCCCTCAACATTGTCACTACAAAAGTGAGTCAGGCAATCCAGACCTCCAAGCCACAACTCATATAAATTGGGGAACGTGATTACTTCATGTGCCCTCCCACAGATCTTCAATAAATGTGTCACTAAATCACAATTAGAGAGGTCGAGAACTTTCACGTTCTGAAGTTCATTCAGCTGCAACTCGGCCAACACGTTATTAGAGCCTTTTCCCATTGAATGTACAACTTTGCATTCCTTCAACAGGCGGCAGATCCAATCACCCAATGGGGAGGTCTCGGTGACCTTTAAATCAATATTCTTTCCATAATCACCCATGTTCAATGTGCAAGCATCACCCACTTTAAGGGTGTACCGTGTCAACCTGGAGGGAAGGCGCAAGTTACTGTAGATCACATCTCCGGAACATGCACTTAATGTTAGTGCAGTTAATTTCGATAAAGATTCCAGTTCCCTCAGGGTGGAGTAACAACAATGTTCTACTCCCAGCATATGAAGTTCCTCCAATCGAACTAGTTTTGATAACACCCCTGCTGAAATCCTTTTAAGTCTTTCATTCCGCAACTCTAACATAATTAGATTGGCCAATTTTCCTATCTTCACTGGCACCTCCTCTAACTCACAATATCTTATGCAAAGAATTTCCAAATTGACAAGTTCACCAATAATGGATATGTCATCCAACTTTAATCTTCTCAGATACAACATCCTTAGACTTGACAACTTCTGAATGGATGTTGGAAAAGTCTGAATGGGTCCCCTCAGGCTTAAGACACTGAGTTTATTCATTCCATCAAAAAAATCATCAAGTAACTTGAATGGCTCTTCAAAACAGAGTTCCAACATTAGAAGCTTCAGTTTTGGGCAAACTATTAGGTTACAAGGCTCATCAAATTTCTTTGCAACAATTGACATGTGAGTGTATTGCTGCTTGTAAAAGTCTACTCTTGGGAATTCTTCTGAGTTCACATCATGACTTACCATAAAGCTATGATCTCCCTCAGACGCAATATTTATAGCCACGTCACGGATCACATCATGCATTTTGACATGATTAATTTTGTATGAACCTTGGGATAATAAGAAACTATCTTTCAATGTTTCTAACAGATTACACACCCTATCTCTTGCTTCTTCTATATTTTTAATATTTGAAAATATGCGAAGCCCCATTCCATATTTAAGCAATTTTTCAGTCGAAATATCACTATCTTCCCCAAACAAAGAACAAAGCAAAAAGAGGTACTTGGCTTCATCACTTTCCAAGTAATCATAGCTTAGCCTCAGAGGTTTATACACCTTTGTGAGCACTCCAGGGATATTTCTTGCTTCTGCACGGCGTAATTGTTTAAGGGCATCCTCCCACGAAGGCTTGGTTTTACGCTTTAGTGCTCCTGCAACTGTAACAATTGCAAGCGGCAACCCCATGCATTCTTTGGCAACCTCTTTTGCTGTGCCATGAATAGAAGGATCGTCTACTGAATCACCAGCTTTCTCCTTGAAAAGGCACCATGCTTCCTCTTCACATAACGTTCCAACTTCCATGATGTTCTGAGCTTCCATTGCTTCACAAACATTTCGGTAACGCGTTGTCAATATCACTTTGCACCGATGTTTGTGGTTGCTTCCACTTGGAATTCCAAGTTTGTCTAGATCAGGAAGAGCCTCCCAAACGTCATCCAAGATTATAATGTTGCGGCTGTTCTGATCCATTAACCTTGTACGGAGCTCATCTTCACGACTCCATATATCATCCCCTTCGAATGTCAGTTTGAAGTTTAGTCAACTCCTCTATAGTTTTCTTAGCTCTCCTGCCGAGGGAGTAACGTGACTTCAAGTTTGGACACCAACCATAAAAGCAACCCCTTTCAACCTCAACCGTACCTTGCCTTACACCATCCACTTTTGCAATAGTGGTGTCAACATTAGTTAACCAAAGAAGGCCGTTGAGTGAAATGCCTTTTAAGTTTCTCCGGGCATCATCCGCTTTTTGCGTCACCTCAATTCTGGTATTTTTCAGCTTCTCAGATTCATTTTCCATAGATGTGATGTTGTCCTTGTAGTAGTAGAAATACCCAATCTGTCGCCCAACTGGCTGGATCAAGCATTCTATTACCTTTTCCGCAACTGGCTGGATCAAGCAATCCATATCGATCTGATTGATTAATACAAGGAAGCAAAGGTAGAATGAAAATAGGTTGAGAGTTGAGAGTGAATGGATACAAAATCAGAGGAAATTGAAAACTGATAATATCAGCTACCTACTACTATTAACTCTCCTCACATGGACATGTACTATTTTGAAAGTGACCAAACAACAAACCTGTGTTTGTCTTTTAATATACATGTTATTCAAACTCGTGGTTTCTCCATAAAATTAGTTACTTACTTTTTTGAATTTACTTTTTTCTAAAATTAATATACGGACACTTATGCTACCAGAAGACTAAATGATGTATTTGGTTGATATTAAGTTACTCTATTTAAATATACTTTTTCCTAATTCTTTTTAGTAGTGTATATACTCGTGTTTTAAAGATCTTATAGTGCATAGTGCAATATTAACCTTATATTCTTAGAATGGATGTTTTACATAAATTGTACTACTATTCATTTCATTATAACTCTCACCCACCTCAAAAATTTACACATATTGGTCTTTTAGATGTACTATTCCATTATTACTCTCACCCCCATAAACTTTTTGCACGACAGATGAAAAAATAAAAGATATAATACATAAATATGTCCTTTAATTTAGTTTCAATAGATATTTATGCCCTCTAATTTTAAATGTATATTGTTAAGATATGGCACCTGAGTCTAACTCAATCCCAAAAGTTAGCTCATTAGGGAAGGTTTGTCCAAGTCCATATAAGGAGACCAAATTCCCATCTCTCTACCGATGTGGGACATCTTAACACTCCCCCGCACGCCTAGACCTCAACTGGAGCGTGAACACTTCTAAATGGGGCCCATCATCGGTGAACAACAAATTGAAATGGGCCTGACTCTGACACCATGTTAAGATATGACACATGAGCCTAACTCAACCCCAAAAGCTAGTTCATGAGGGGAGGTTTGTCCAAGTCCATATAAGGGGACCAAATTTCCATCCCTCTACCGATGTGGGACATCTTAACATATACAAGTAGACATTTAAATTTGTATAAAATTTGTTGGAAATAATAATTCAAAGTTGGAGTAGGAAATAAGTTGATTACGATTTGTTATTTATGGTATTAACTTATTTATGTTTAATTACGATTTGTTAGTTAGAGTAGTTCCTTCTCCTAGTTAATTTGATTTTTACTTTTATAAATAGTAATGTTACTGTTATTTTCAATGTACAGAAAATATAAAAACAAACAAAAATATACATAACAGATAAAACTTGAAGTAAGATTCAAGAACCTTTGAGTTTATAATTAAAATATTTTCCTTCAAAATTGAACAAGTAGACACACATGTTCTACATGATATAACTCCCACCCACCTAAAAAACTTACACATATTGGTCTTTAATTTATGCTCTTAATAAACTTATTTTTCTTTTTCTTTTTTAAATATTTTAAGTATTTTTCTCTTTACTATTTAATTTATTTACAAAGAGTAATTACCCATCACTTACACCTCTTTAATTTTCTTTTTCTTTTTAAATATTTTTTTGACATTCTTCAAATCATAAACGATATATATATATATATATATATATATAATATTTTAAGTATTTTTCTCTTTACTAATTAATTTATTGACAAAGAGTAATTATCCATCACTTACAGGTTAAACCTCTTTATGTTCATAACCTCCAAACTTTAATTTGTAAATTTATGATGTCTTATGGTATTACTCTATTTGCCTATATAAATTCGTATTTTAGTTCCATGAAGATTCACATTCAAGATTATTATTTCTCTTATTCATCATATTATTTTGTCAATTAACTAACATGTAACAGAAAAAAAAGTACATGAAGGTAAAAACATTTCATTCTCAAGTCTTTATTTTCATTTCCTCTATTTTGGTTATATAAATTCATACTTAGTTTCATGAGAATTCTCATTCAAGATTATATTTTCTCTTCTTTATTATATTGGCTTGTGGATTAACTAACATGTAGCAAACAGGAAGTACATGAATGTATGAAGTATTTAATTCTCAATCTTTCTTTTCATGTTTATTTACTTTGGACATGCTTTCTTAATTTTTTATTTATGTATGTATTATCATCCTCTAAACAAGTATGATAAAGAATATTTTTGTAATAATGAATAATGTGTCGTTAATATGTGATTGTGCTCTCAAACGATCAGTTTGTGATTGACACTAACTTTATAATTATATAATGTAGTTTGATTACAATATTTGAATATATTTCAAGAAATGGTTATTATTTATTATTTGTGCAATTGAAAAAATAATTTGCAGATATAAGGTATAGTTTAGATTTGTTTCTATCTTTTGATATCATTGTTTTTTAATTGGTAGTTTAGGAAAAAATTTATTCTGGGCGAGGCATACATACTGTCACTGTGTGAGGCCTCATTTGGCTGCCACATGTATACTGTGGGACCCATAATGTACTTATTCCCTACTTTTTCTTTACCAATTTTAATCTTTTCTTTGGAGTACTTTTTCTTTCTTACTTGCATTTTCTTTTTTGCTTGCTAATTCTTAGTGTAAATTTTATTTTTTATTTTTTGTTGTAATAAATAAACTTTGAAACTCACCCACGGTATCTATTATATATTTTATATCTCTATTACTATTTATTTGAGGGGAAATTAAAGTAATATGTCGAAAAAAATTAAACTTATTTATTTTTGGATGAATTCAAGAAAATTGAGGATAGTGAAATTTAAAAAAAATTTGAAATTTCTTCAATAAAGTAAAAATTTATGTAATCAACCAATTGAACTACTAAAATTCAATCGGCATATTTCATTACACTTAAATATATAATTTAATTTTAATTATTTAATTTTTAGTTTTTTTTTTTGAGATTTCAATTTTAATCACTCAATTCTTAGTTATCAATTTTTATTTTTATTTTACTTATGATTAATATTAATAATAATGTATTAATGATATCAAACACTCAATTATCTTTTCTTTTTCAGATTTGTTAAATTTTCCACTTCTATGGCATGTATCCAATAAATATTGCCAATATTGATTTTGTGTTTCTCGTTAAAGATTTTCTTTATGTTTAGTATCTTTAAATGTGAAACGAAATTTTATAGATTCATTTTTTTCTTGTGGGTTATGAAAATTAATAGAAAAAAAAAGAGTCAAACAAATGAATTTGTGTGACAATAAGAGGGACCCACAGAAAACACTTGTAAAAAAAAAATGGTGCCCTCACACAACTATTGTTGGTTCTGCCTCAAACACAACTACGTGTCATAATACACGTAGGACGATATGTACGATAAAAAGTCGTCATGTAGGATGTAACGTAAAAGAAATGTGTTTATTTGTTCAATTTTATATAAATTTAAGTGTCTACTAATTATACACACTTAAAGTTTGATGACATATATGCTAATTGAATCCAAGTTGAAAGACATACTATATATCTTCTACCTTTTCTACAAAAATAGATAAGAATTCCATATCTGATTAATTAATCATTTCTTCACTAGATTTCTTAGTTACAAGTAAGCAAAGGTAGAATGAAAATACGTTTGAGAGTGAATGAATACGAAAATTTTTATGGTGGTTGAGGCACACCATGTCATAGTTGTGTGAGAGATTATTTTAATAGATAAAAATTTATGGGTCCCATATCTTTACAACTTTTCATTTCTCTCCTCACTCCTCCACTCCACCTTTTATTAATCCCTCCTTGATGTAGAGTACTTTGTAGTTTTTTAAAAATTTAAATATATTTCACTACACAATAAAAATAATAATATCTTTAGTATTTCATTATCTCTTTTTCACATTATTTCTCCGATTCTTCAATAAACAATAGTAATGTCCTAAAATTAGTAAAAAAAATATATTTTGATAATTCATAATATTCATTTGTTAAAAATCAAATATAAATAAATATACCAATATTAATTCAGATTTAAAGTCAAATAATTACGTACTATAAAAAATCTAAATTAAGATTTGTGCTCTTAATCTCATACAAAATCAATTGTATTATTTCAAGGACAAATATAAATAGTTATTTAAAATTACTTGTAAATCAACAAAATCAAAATATAATTAATTGTTTTTTTTCATTTTACTCTCTATTAATTTATTATTTTTTTCTCTCGAAATTCAAACTATAAAATACTCTTTTTATTATATTGACATGATAAGAATTACAACTAACAATATTTTCTGGTTGAATTGCAACTTAGTGAGAAGGTTATATTTTTGAACAAACACTATAAGTTGCAATTCTTATCATGTTAATATAATATTAAAAGAATATTTTAAAAATATTAATTAAATTTCACAT
>JAJOOR010013904.1:0-11795 GCA_036250505.1 Solanum acaule | reverse complement strand
ATAAAAAATAATGCAAAATTATAAATAGTAATGTGTCCACGTGGGCACATATATACCTTTAAAATACACTATTAAATAGTTCATGGGGTAAAAAATACGGTATTAAATAGTCTAGGAAGGTAATAGGTCCTTATGAAAGTTTAGTATCGCAACAGCAAATCTGACTAAAGTTGGAATATTTTTCAGACCCCATCCCTTTAAAATTTGTTGCAAACAACTTGGTATTTATATCATGAATCAATCCCCAATTGATCAAGTCTTACAATTTCATCATACCTAATTTCATTACATCCATTGAATGGACATCCAATTTTATTGCACATTTATATACCATCCAATTTTATTATCAAATGCTCATTCAACTATTATGATAACTTATTATTATAGAAAACAAATGCGTATTATTATGAATTGTTAGCAACTTGGCATATAAAAAGACATAGAGTTTACTTTTTTCAAAGTCATAAAAAATAATATTTCAAATTGGATAAGTATATCTTCTTCCAACTAATTATTTGAGTAAGTCCAAGAAAATAACTCTATTATTTAGCTTAATCTTAGCAAATATCTTATTATTGGTTCCTCGTCAAAGCACAAAACTGCAAATATCACTATTTAAAGTCGGGAAAAACCGACCAAAAAATTGACGGACTATCAATATTTTTTTTAACGGAAGGGATGAAAAATATTCTTAAATTAAATGAAATAATTAAAAACAATTCTTCATTTATAGTTTAGTCTAAAAATGTTTTTATCATTAATATTTTGGTTCAAAAATGTCTTTATTATTACTTAATAAATCGAAAATATCTTTTTTTCTAAATATATATATGAAAAAAAGTTTTAAGGGACAATTGGGTATGTAACCATGTTGATGCATGTATCAAAATCTTTTGCATTACTAATATCATAAATTTCTATATATAAGTCTAAAAATATTGTTATAAAGAGGTCTACAATGTACATCTCTTTCTAAATTTTGTAAAATACCCCTACTTTTGCTTGATCATTTTTTTAATATAAAAAAGAAATATATTATCTTTTGAATAACATGTGGTGGAAAAAGGGGGAAAATTCATTCAATAAAGCAACACTTTGTAGGTCCAATGCATCCTTTACAAAACTTATTTATCATTTTCTTCGCCATTTTTTAAACGTGTGTTTGGTATATTGAAATATACTTTTTTAGTAAATATCTTCTGTCGAAGTCGGTTTCAGACTACTATTCGACCCTAGCTAAATTTGATTTTTCAACGAAAGATGGGTTTGAAAACAGGTACCAAATTGTCTTGATAAGGTGGGGATGGTTCTGCCCCTTTCTCCAGGAAATTGCTCTGATTGACCGAGATCTCGGGGGGACTCGAGTTGCCTTTTAGATGATCTCTGTAATTTTATGGATTTGATCAACTATGTCTTCTAGTATGAGGGTCCTTAGTAATCGTTTACGGTGGATGGATAAGCAGCCGCGGATTCTCTTTCCATCCCTCGTCATCGAGAGGAAGAATCGCTATCTATCTATCTATCTATCTATCTATCCATATACGTATCAACAAATGTGGTTCAGGGATCAGTCGATTGCTGCAGAACGGGAGCTCGTGTGGAACCTTTTATTCTGGCGTAACAGCGATAGAACGTAACAAAATATTACGGCCGCCTAACATAGGAGACGGAGGTACGGTAAACTTTATACCATGTAGGTGAGAAAATCGTCCGTGACTAGCTATCCTTATTCTCCTCCCAGGGCCTTGGTTGATGATGAATTACCTTACTCCCTTTCCATACCGGGTCTAGGGGTATAGTCTATTATTTTTAATTGATTAAATTATTTTTGAACAATTTTCAAAGACATGATTTTGTTTTATACAAAAAAGAAGAAGAAAAAAACTCTCTACTTAAGCATACTCTAGAAAAATCAATTTTACCAAACTATATAGAAAAATTATTCTAGAACTGATATATGTGAATTTATCTCTTTTTGCAAACTGATAATGGGAGAATACAAGAAAAATTCTATCATATATATTTATTTTGACAAATTCGTATGTTCGATTACCATCACATATGATGCTACCATATTTTTACTTGTAAAAAATAATAATCTCCCTTTTACCTTTATTTTATTCAATAAGGGGGAGCCACAAATATGATGAAAAAAAAGTTTAAATTAAACTCAAAGAATAAATAAAAATAATTTAACTAAATTATTTTTTGAAAGAATGTCTAGAAGAAAAATCTAACTAGTAAAATGGATCGCAGGAGTATCTTTTAAATATTTTCTACAATCTATAACTACTGCATTTATCTTCCATTTGAAAATAATAATAATTGCTCTTATATTTCTTGTCTTAACCTCCAAATATTTTAGAACAAATTCATTTAATAAAACTGGTGAGTATTTGATATCCACGACTCACGAGAGTGGTAAAATTTTGTTAAGAACGAAAAAAAATCAATTAGTATAAGATATATATTTATCAATTTAAAAGGGTGTTTGAATTGACTTAAAAATTAGTTAAATCTACATTTAAGTCAGTTTTGACTATATATTTGACAAATATAAAAAAATAAGTAAAAAATGACTTAAAATAAATTTTAAATGACTTAAAAATAAGTCAAAATCAAAAGTAGGTCTCCCCTGCTTTTTATTTTTTTGACTTAAAAATCATTTAAGTTTGACTTTTTATTTTTAACTTAAAAGTGATACTTTATTTAAACGGACACTAAATTTTTTAATAATAGTATTCGATATTGTAGAGATTAAAAGTTCATATCTCTCTATCTCTTTATTCTTTATTTAACTTTTTTTTAAAAAAAAATCAAAACATTATGTTACTTTATGAATCATTATATTTTTTATGAGTTTCAACAGCTGGTATTTTGTGTAAGAAATTATAAAAATAATTGTTATTTTGTGTAATAAACTATAAAAATAATTTGGAGATTAATTTTCAACAGCTAGTGTTTTGTTCAAGTCAATGAACAATCACATGGGTTTTCAATCTACAAGGGGCTAGGGGACCTTTTATCATTTTTGATACATTTTTTTTCGTCTATATATAATTAATTAATGTTTATATATAAGTAACTAATAACTAATATAAGAAGAAAAAAAGGAACATATCTCTAACTATATTTTTTTATCTTAAAAATTTTACGATTTTTTAATTAAAAAAATTGTACTTAATAATATAACACATACAAAATAGTTTATTTTGTTACGCTACATTTATTACTAATATACATATATTAATTAACACCAATGAATCACATGTTAGTAAAATCTCCATTTTTTCACCTAGACCTATAACATAGTTTATGTATCAAAATTCAAACTAATAACCAATATGGATTCATGAGATTGTTTTATCTTTGATCAAAAAATTCAACTTAACCTCAAATAAAACAATACAATAAAAAAATTTAAAATAATACCTTTTTAAAAAATAAAAAAGGAAAATACAGATGGCAAAGATGTGTTTTTTTTTTTTTTTTTGGAGAAAATGACATAAATGGTCCCTAAACTATCCTAGTAGGTCTAAAATAGTCCCTTAACTATATATTTGACGGATATGGTCCTTTAACTATCCACCCTTTTGTCAAATTTGATTTCCATCCACTTTTTTAAAAACTGTTAGTTAACACCGTTAAGTCAACCTGTTAAGTCAATCTGTCTCTTTCTTTTTTCCACTTCTTTTTCTTCATTATCTGTTAATGGTGTTAACTAACGATTTTTTAAAAAAGTGGATGGAAACCAAACTTGACAAAAAGATGGATAATTAAATGATCATATCCGTCAACTGTATAGTTAAGGGACTATTTTAGATCTACTATGATAGTTTAGGGGTCATTTATGTCATTTGCTCTTTTTTTGTGTATAAATAAATCCCAAACCACACTTTTTCGTAATGTACAAAGATTGGACTCCGTTAACAATCACCAACCAAACAGTTGCTTCTCTCTCTTCTCTCTCTCTCTCTCTCTCTAGAATCTTCTCTTTTCCCCCAATTTTCATCAGAAAAATTCTCTCTCCGATCATCCCCAATTTGATTTCAGAGATTTTTTTTATCAGAAATTTGTATACGCATGAGCTGCTGTTTGGTCAAGCTGGGGTTCGCTTCAAATTCCAATAATAATCACTTGTTCACTTGTCTTTTGATCTTTCTTCTCCATTATTCACCTAATTCCACTAGTAATAATAATAATTGTGCCAGCAATTCTGTTATACTCAGATTATTATTGAGATTATTGACTTTTAGTTTATTAAATCCACATTTCTCTCGCAATTTATCTCATGGATTCTCAACACAAGAGTAATCGTCTACTCCAAAGAGGTTCGTATCTTTATTATTTTTTCTCGATGATTTTTTTACTTGATTCCGTTGTTTTTTTTAGAGTGATTGATTAGATTCTGGTGTTTAATTTGAATTTTTATTTTATTTTAGTATTTTGAATTGAATTGAGCTGAATATTTTTTTAGTGTGTGTGGTTATTTTAGATTCTGCAGGGTTTTTAGTATAGAAAACTTAATTTGTTTGTTTTTTGGGGGGATTTGTTTTAATATTTCAATTAAGTTTGTATTGTTTGAGTTGGAAATGATCATTGAACTATGATTACGAAATTGTAAATGTTAAACTATGATTACGTAACCCGTTAAAAATTTTATAAAAAAAAGTTTAAAGCTTTAGTCTGTGAATTGTGATAAATCATATGGCCGATTTCAATTTGTTTGGGATGGAAAGATTTACTGTACATAAAATTAAATAAAACCTTTTGCAGTTTTCAAGTTGCAAAGAATATATTTTTTAGTATACCTGTTATTGTGACGCGGGCTGCTTTTGTTTTTTATAATCAAACACTTTTTGGCTACTAAGTATGCTAAAAAATGCGCACCGAAAGGTATAAGGGACCCTCTAAAAATCTTTTATTGGCTACTTTTGATCTCGCTTACATCTTGATAACTTTTGCTTTAGTTAGATAATTATAATTAGGCAAATGGATATGACGTCAATTTTCGGTCTGCTATATTGGTTCTCTACGAGTTGACTAATGAAGAATAAATTACTTTGATCTGCTGCCGTTTCGATTTTACTGGACTATGAACTATGAAGGATCATTGGTGTCCTTCAAGTTATATTTTGTTCTTTTAACAAAATGACCCTTTGTGATCTAAATCCCGATTCCCGGAGCATCTGATCATGGTGAGATTTATCTAATCCCACTTTTAAATGTGATTGTTAGTCGTGGTACGCAATTTTAGTCTTTTATCCTAAGAAGGACATTAATATATTTAGATCGTATAACAGCAAACAATATGGTAACCTTTTATTTGGAGGATTTGTATGCCACTGTCACTTTTTGAGTCATTTGCCGTTTATTTAATGACCTCAAATATGTATGGTTGCCTAATTACAGGTTTCTTGCTGTCTTCTCTGTTACTTTAGCAACTTTTATGACTGAGTTTTTTGGTTGTCTTCTAGCTCCTTGCTTCTCAAGTGCTGGACAGAGGGCCGAGGCTTCACCATCTGTCATTGTGATTGGTGGGGGAATTGCTGGCCTTGCAGCTGCTCGGGCGCTTTATGATGCATCATTTCAGGTATGCATGTAGAAAAGCTTGTCTTCACTTGGTTGGCATAAGTGGTGATGTTTATGTTTAACTAAGATAAGTATTTTTCGGTAGGTGGTTGTTTTGGAATCACGAGATAGGATTGGAGGCCGTGTTCACACTGACTACTCGTTTGGTTTTCCTGTTGACTTGGGTGCATCTTGGTAATGACTTCTACTCTTGCTTTTGCTTCACAACCAAGACTTTCCTTTTTATTAACGAAATTAAGTTCAACCTCTTTGCTTGCTTTGGAAATTAATTGGCTATTTGCTGATTTTAGGTTGCATGGTGTCTGCAAAGAGAATCCTCTGGCACCTCTCATTGGAAGACTAGGACTCCCTCTCTATCGTACAAGTGGTGACAATTCTGTGTTGTATGACCATGATCTAGAGAGGTTTGTATTTCATGCCCTTCTTAGTTCTTACCTCTCACATGCCAGTTTTTCTTAATGTACAGCTGATTCGCACACAAATACTTGTACTAATATACATCTAAGTTTGGTTATATTATTGATTGCATAACTATTTCCCTGACCTTGTTAAGAAACGCATACTCATTTCACCTGGCTTTAATTCTTCAGTTATGCTCTTTTTGACATGGATGGTAATCAAGTTGCCCAAGACTTAGTGACTAAGGTTGGCGAAACATTTGAGAGCATTTTGAAAGAGGCATGTTCTCTCTCTCCCCTCTTTCCCTCTCTCGCCGCACCTTCATTTCTTTGATCTTTGAATTGTTGAATATAATTTCCTTCTTCATGGAAAAGAATGTTTGTTACATGTCTTTAAAATGTGTGATGCTATGGATATTTTCTGATTGAGAGCTGAGTCACTTTTGTTGCAGACTGATAGAATTAGACAAGAATTCAGCGAAGACATGTCTATTGGTCGCGCTATATCAATGGCTTTTGATAGGAGACCCGACTTGAAGTACCATTTAGTATTGTTTTATTGATATACTGATCTCCTCCCCCTGAACTTAACTGAAAAGATTAAGAAAAGTACCACTTCTGCTAAGTGACTTTTTTTGTTACAGGCTCGATGGCATTGCTCATAAGGTGTTGCAGTGGTACCTTTGCAGAATGGAAGGCTGGTTTGCTGCAGATGCTGATTCCATCTCACTCAAGTACTGGGACCAGGTAGATTTCTTTGCCCCCTTTTAGGATAAAGAAGATGCTTATATCTAACAGAGCATTACTTGCAGAGACCACTGGTTAACTAGGTTAATATATAGAAATGTTCTTGATGTAGTAAAACAGTTTGTTCAGAAAGAGTGCGACATTTCTTCCTTTTTTGCATATGGATTCTATCATCTATGACATATGTTCGCAAAGCTCATTAGAAATGATATCATTGTAAGAAGACCATTATCGTTTTGACCAAATAAGGACCAATTTACTTAAGATTAACTTGTGATAATAGATTTATTACTACCTAAGTATCTTCATTTTGAAAAAAGGGGTTCCGTTGTACCTCGATTGTGGTCACTGGTCAGTACATGCTCGTATAATTTAACCATTCTAAATTTACTGTCAATCTCTTCCTTTGCTTAGATCCCCTATATCCAACATGTGTCTGTGAGTAGGAGGATAATGATACTTAATAATGCATACAGATAGTAGGTGAGAGTCATTTCGTTGTAAGACCAATAGCTTTTCTCATATCTCCAGGTTCTAGTTTGTATTTCTGTTGTTATGAGAAGTTTGACATATATGTCTGTGTATATATATAGAATGAATCTTCCTACTTGGTATCGTGTTGATCGGTTAAAATGTAAAACCCATGTATTTGAACGAGTCTTCCTAAATTTAGAGATACTACACTTAGGGATGACAATGGGGAGCTTAACCCGTAAAAATTTTAATCCGCCCTGCCCCTCCCCGCATAGCTATTTTTTTCATTTTCAACCTGCCCCACCCCGCCCCGCATAGACCCACCCCGCATAATTTTTTTTAATATTTTCTTTTTCTAGTTAAGTTTGATACAAAAAATAAAATTCATAAGAATAAATTCATTTTTTCATTAAGTTGTATTAATTTAATAGGATAGTGACTTAAAAATTTGTTTGTTAGAGGTCAATCGGGAAACATGCAAGAAATTGTATTATTTTTTATTGAACCATTTTCATTTACTATCTTGAATATTTTAGTAGCTTTAAAGAAAGTATCTTAATAAATAGTGCTCTATCACTCTTATAATATGTAAAAAAGAAAAAAAAAAGTTTGAACCCACATAAAATCATATATACCCGCAACACGCCCCTCCCCGCATTAGTTTTAAAAAAACCCACTTCAACCTGCCCTGCATAGCCTTAAACCCACCCTGCCCCGCCCCATTGCCATCCCTAACTACACTAAGCAAAGCTCAGATCTTGTAACCTGTGTCAAAAGTAACCTTAATGCAAGATGTCTAAGGTTCTGGAAGATAAAAATGTTTTTACTTGTGTTATAGATATATCCGTATTTTTATGCTTGTATCAGTAGATAAAAGGAGAAGGTCATACAAATTCCTGTTCAGTCTCCTGTCCCAGCAAACATTACTATAGATAAGTCTTACCCATTCAGTTTTGTGATATACAGGAAGAATTGCTTCCTGGTGGGCATGGTCTTATGGTTCGGGGGTATCGTCCTGTCATCAACACACTAGCAAAAGGGCTTGACATTCGCGTAGATCACAGGTAAGAGAAACCTACCTCTTGACATCTCTGTTTCTGCACCTCCTCCCCTCTAAAAGAAATGGGAAAAAACAGTCTTGAATGACTAATTTGTTGTTTCCGCAACCTTTCTCAGGGTTACACAAGTAGTAAGACGTTATAATGGAGTGAAAGTGACTGTTGAGGATGGGAGAACTTTTGTGGCTGATGCTGCCGTTGTTGCTGTTCCTCTTGGTGTTTTAAAATCGAACCGGATCAAGTTTGAACCCAGATTACCTGAATGGAAGGAGGCTGCCATCAATGAACTAGGTGTAGGGATTGAAAACAAGATTATTCTGCACTTTGAAAAGGTTTTTTGGCCAAATGTTGAGTTCTTGGGGGTAGTTGCTCAGAGCTCATATGAATGTAGTTACTTTTTGAATCTTCACAAGGCCACTGGCCATCCTGTCCTAGTTTATATGCCTGCGGGGCAGCTAGCCCGTGACATGGAGAAACTATCAGATGAGGATGCTGCCAATTTTGCTTTTAAGCAACTTCAGAGGATTCTTCCCAATGCGACTACTCCGGTAATGTTGCAATTCCTCTGTACTCCCATTTTTTAATTTCTAATCTCTGGACAAGTGCGCTGCACGTGTACGCTATGCTAATCAATATAAATATTTTAAAATAATACAGATAATATTAGAATAAGTAAGCGATGGTTACACAAAATTGAATGGAAAAAAATGCAAGTGCAAACTAATGAGCTATTAGCATTATAGCATATTTGATTGATATCTTACATATTTGAGTGTACACTACCCAACGAAATACAACTTAGTTGCTCAAGAGAGCCAGAAGAGATAAGCAATTGCAGGAATCCATTTAAATCAAAATCATATATATATATATAAATTGAATGTTCACTGAAACAGAGGAGATGAGGCTTTAAAGGAGAACTACTTTTTGAGAATGAACCAAATGTATTAATCCTCCACCATTAAGCATTAGGGATTAGTGGATACAAACACTCTCCATTGTCTCCTGTTTCAACTCTTCAGTTTCCTCAGGACCTTTCATTGCATTCAACTATCACTTTTTAGTATGATATATATATGATTATTGTTTCACAGAAACCTAGTAAGGATCACTTGAAATGGTTTTTACCTAAAAATATTTGAGTTTTCTGCTATTTCCAATCTTGACTTCTGGAAATCGGTTGAACCTTTTCAAGAGATCTCATTTGGTTAGCTTGAGCTTCTGTTAGCTGATTGGTTTGTTACAGGAGAAAGAGAACTACTCTAGGAAGCAAATATTGTCTGTGTCTTGCTTTCATATTATGTAATGATATTCACATAGCTAACTATCTTTTCCCCCTGGCCTTTCTGCAGATCCAACATCTTGTTTCTCATTGGGGTACAGATGTAAACTCACTCGGATCCTACAGCTACGATGCAGTAGGGAAACCTCATGAATTCTATGAAAGGCTGAGGATACCGGTGGATAACATATTTTTTGCTGGGGAGGCGACGAGTATGGATTACCCAGGTTCTGTGCATGGTGCATATTCAACAGGACTAATGGCTGCTGAGGACTGCAGGATGCGTGTCCTAGAGCGGTACGGAGAGGTGGATCTGTTCCAGCCAGTCATGGGTGAGGACACTCCTGTTGCTGTCCCCTTATTGATCTCCCGTATGTAACTAATTTAGTTCCCAATTATATATGTATAGACACAGTATTTAAGTGTCATATGGGATTGGCTTAACACATCATGTGCTGACTGCTTAGTGAAAATTGTGGAAACTACAAGGTTCCTCAATGAATGATCAAGCGTTAGCGAATGTGTAGTCATCTGTATGCAGTGTTTATGGCATTTCTAAGTGAACTAGGAGACAAGGTCTGCTAATATGTACGATGATGCAGCTGTGGAAGTCACCTGTGGAGATAGGGTCAGACTGGTTACATCTGCAAATCGCGGTGTTTTAAGTGCATCTTTCAGTTTAATAGCTATTAGCTAATGTGTGTAACATGAACTATGCTTGTATAAGATGATATGTGTTTATCTAAGACAATTTATTCTCATTTGACATCATTTTAGTAGTTGAATTCTTCAGCATTATGCATTATATATTTGGTTAAAGGAAGTGAAATTACATCATTCATGGAGCTCTGCAAGTTGAAATTGTCAACTTTGCTAAACACCCTTCAATTTTAAGATTGTGTAACACCCTAGAAAATTTTTGAGCTAAGACTCGAACCGTTCTTCATAGTGAGTGAGATTTCTGCAAGGAATTCAAATTTTCCAAAGTGTTAAGGTCACTAGATATAGCACCTTGAGTTTCAAAAAGAACTTAAGAGAGTTCATTCAAGTCATTCCTAAGTTTTTCTTAAGTTTTGGGTCAAGTTCAAACGACCATAACTCCTATTATCTGATGAGTTGGGTGAGCTACAAGATAGAAAGTTAAAGCCCTTTGAGTCCTCTTTCCAACGCCACCGAGTTTGCTCAATTCCGAGCTCTGAATAAAAAGTTATGACGCATTTACTAACGTCACGCAAACCTGGCAGCAGCTCTGCGATGCGGAGCCAACACGGACCTCATTGCCTGGTGAAAGATCTTTCCGACTCCCAGCTCATTTTATTTATTTCTTTAAGGGTATTTTAGTCCTAAAAACCCTTAGGAAGTCATCTAAATTTTCGTAAACGAATAGAAAATCAGTTTTCACAAATCAAAAACCTCTCATTCACTCCAAAGATTCTACGCTCAAGAAATTCAAGAAAAGCTAAGGCTAGGGTTCTTCTTTCCAGATTTTCCTTCAAGTTCTTCAAGAAGATGATTCATTCAGGTATGTAAGCTTCCATAGTGTTGGATTTGTTCACCCACACGCCAATCATGTTAATTTCAGCTTTAAATTCGTTCTAAAAGTTGAAGCTTTGATGTTCTTGTTATGTATTCATGAATTTGCTTTCATTCTTGAATTGGGCTGAGATTGAGGAGTTCTTGAGGTTAATGTGTCGATTTATAGAGGTGTTAGAGTTGGATTCTAGTGTACATGTGCTGGGTATCTAAATCTAAAAAGAGATTGAGTAAAATAATTGAATTTAGGCGAATTGGGGTTAGAAAACGAAGAAGAAATTTCGTCGGTCGAAATTTGACATTGGTTGCGCGTCGCGGGGCAGGTTCCCAGATTTGGGAATTTCTGTTTCGCGTCGCGGAGTTGACACAGAGTGTTCTGCCTCAAAAGACATTTTTGAAACCAAATTTTAAAAGCCTCTCCGCGTCGCGGACCCACTCCCAAATATTGGTTTTCATTCTTTTCTCATGTTTAGCTATCTAAAATCATTCCTAAACATCATGAGACCTTTCCTATCACAAATCACAACCTTGAATTCATAAATCACATTCAAGGTAGAGTTAAGAGTTAGGTTTTTGAGAATTCTTTCGAACATTCTAAGAAAGTCCTTTTGAGGAGTCTTCTACAATTTCTAATAACTTGTTTCAAGACTCGAGCAAGTGAGTACGAGTGAGGAGAATGTATTCATGAGTCTACTTTATCATTACAAGATC
>JAJOOR010013903.1:0-11585 GCA_036250505.1 Solanum acaule | reverse complement strand
ATGTGCCCACGTGGACACATTACTATTTATAATTTTGCATTATTTTTTATGTCCACGTGGGCAAATATATATGTTTAAAATACGGTATTAAATAGTTTAGGGAGGTAATAGGTCCTCATGAAAGTTTAGTATCGCAACAGCAAATTCGACCAAAGTTAGGGTATTTTTCAGACCCTTATCCCTAAAATGAAGTGAATATTTTTTTTAATAATTGGAATGAAAAAATAAAATAAAATCCGCCGCAAGGCGCTGACATTCCTGCGCCTTGCAAGGCACATGGCGGCTGAGCCTTACAAGGCGCATGGAATTCCATGCCTTGCACGGCTACCCTAATTTAAACGGTGTCAAATTCACAATTAGAAAGTTGCCCTTTTGGTTCAATAATCAATTTTGTTGCTTTTTTGAAATTTTTGGCAAATTTTCTTACCCTTTCGGCTCTGAACTCCCTTTAAGAGCCCAAAAATTCAATAAGTGTAGGCAGGAAGAAAATGTGGAAGTAAAACAAAGTCAAAATTCCGCCACCATCGTGTCACAGCTTTAGACATTTCTAGCATGCAACTTCATGGTACCATTCCTCCACACCTTGGAAACCTCTCATTTCTGGTTTCCATTATAATCGACAACAACACTTTCCATGGAGAGTTGCCAAAAGAGTTGGCTTATTTACAGAGGTTGAAACTGATCTCGGTAAGAAGTAATAACTTTACTGGTGCCATTCCAACATTTCTAAGTCTGTCACCAAACCTTCGCATTGTGCATCTTTCGAGCAACCAATTTTTCGGGGAAATCCCATCTTCCCTTTCCAATATAACACAGCTGCAAGTGTTGGATATGTCCAAAAATTTTCTCGATGGGGAGATCCCTCAAGAACTCGGTGAACTTCATCACATGACTTTGTTCAATCTGGAAAATAACCAGCTTACTGGCTCTATACCACCATCAATCTTTAACATTACAACAATGAAAAAGATTGGTCTCACCTACAATAATCTTACGGGTAAGCTGCCAGCAACTATATGTGACCATCTTCCAAACTTAGAAGAGCTTCACCTCTCAGCCAATCACATACATGGCGTTATTCCACCAAACATAGGAAAATGCAGAAAGCTCCAAATTTTGTCATTATCTAGAAATGAGCTCACTGGAACTGTACCAAGAGAGATAGGCAATTTAACGGCACTTACAAGCTTATACCTTGGAACTCTGCATCTGGAAGGTATTATGATACTTACTTTCATTTTTATCTTCTGCCAAATTGGTACTAATCATGTATTTTCCTCACTTGACAGGAGAGATTCCAGCAAACATTTCTAACATGTCAGAACTGCAGAACCTAGGATTTGCAAGAAACAGGCTTTCAGGTAATTGTTGTGTAACAAAGAATCTGAAGTGTTTATGTAAATATATGACATTTGAGCCTAACTCAACCCCAAAACCTAGCTCATAAGGGGAGGATTACCCAATTCCATATAATCTGACCACCTGTCTATTCCCCAAACAATGTGGGACTTTTAGCCACTCTAACTCCCCTTTCACACCCAGGTCCAACTGGAGCATGGACTGGCAGCCCAAAGGGGATGGCCTGACCCAGATACCATGTAAAGATACGACATCCTCTCCTCATGAACTAACTTTTGGAGGAGAGTTGGCCCATGTGTCATATCACGTCCATTCTCGTTTGGACTCCCAATATTCACTCCAGTTAGGCCTAGGCAAGAAGGGGTTGTTAGAGTGGTTAAAAGTCCCACATTTGTTGGGAATGAACATGTGGTCTGCTTATATCAACTTGGGCAATTCTCGCTCATGAGCTAGCTTTTGGGATTGAGTTAAGCCCAGGTGCCATATCTTTACGTTCTCAAGTTCTAACATGTCAACTCATATATTTCCCCCTCTTGACAGGAGAGATACCAATGGAACTAGGTTATCTTCAGAAACTACTGTTTCTGTCATTAGACACAAATGAGTTGACTGGTTCTATCCCTGCAAGCATTTTCAACATGTCAGCACTGCAGATCCTAGGAATTGCAGAAAACAGGCTTTCAGGTACTCTACCTTCAGATTTAGGTCATGGAATTCCCAACCTAGACGGATTCTATTGTTATCAGAATAGTTTGAGTGGTTTTCTCCCTGCTTCTATCTCAAATTCTTCAAGACTCAGAGTACTTGAACTCTCATATAACAGTTTCACAGGCCCAATTCCTGAATCAATTAGTGACTTAGAATACATTGAGGTTTTGAACTTAGGGGCGAATAATTTTGTCAGCAATTCAGCATTGAGCTTCTTGACATCTTTGGCAAACTGTAGGAAACTGAAAGAAATCACTTTTTCCAAGAATCCCTTGGACGGTTTTTTGCCTGCCTCCATTGGAAATTTCTCTGATTCTCTGCAAATTTTCCAAGGATGGTATTGTAAACTGAAAGGTTTCATTCCCGGAGAAATTGGCAATCTTACCGGTTTGACAAAGATAAATTTGTCACAAAATGAGTTGACTGGATATATTCCAAAAACCATCCAAGGCTTGTCAAACCTTCAAGAACTTTACTTAGGTGGCAACATGATAAAAGGAACCATACCAGATGTTATGTGCAATTTAAATAAACTTGGAGCATTAGATTTGTCAAAAAATCAAGCTTCTGGTTCCATACCACCATGCTTAGGGAACGTTACCAGTTTGAGGTATCTTTATCTAGCTAACAACAGGCTGAACTGGAGCTTACCTTCAAGCTTGTGGACTCTTCAAGATCTCATAAAATTCAATGTTTCGTCCAATTTATTAAGTGGGAAGTTTCTATAGAGATTGGAAATTTAAAGGTTGCAACACTAGTTGATCTGTCAAAAAATGATTTTAGTGGTAAGATCCCTAGCACGCTAGGGGGTCTGGATAGATTGATGAAACTTTCTCTAGCACATAATAAATTAGATGGGCCTATTCCAGATTCATTTGGCAAAATGCTGGCCTTAGAATTCTTGGATTTGAGCAATAACAATCTAACCGGTGAAATTCCAAAGTCATTAGAAGCTCTCGTGTATCTCAAATACTTGAACTTCTCATTTAATGAACTCAGTGGAGAGATTCCCACGGGTGGTCCTTTTGCAAATGCCACAAGTCAATCTTTCTTGCAAAATTATGCCCTTTGTGGTGACTCTAAGTTTCATGTTTCACCATGTGTCATCAAATCTCCGAAGAAGTCAAAGAGAAAAAAGATAATCTTGGTTTTGTACATCCTTTTGGGAGTGGGTATGCTATTTCTTGCATTAGCCCTCGCATATGTATTTTTAAGATGGAGAAAGATAAAGAAGAATGCAGATCAAGCAGATGTCTTTCCGGTAAAAGGGAAACATGAAAGAATTTCTTACTATGAACTTGAACAAGCAATAGAAGGATTCGACGAAAGCAACTTGCTTGGTAGTGGGAGTTTCAGCAAGGTTTTCAAAGGGATACTTAAGGATGGTACTGTTTTGGCAGCAAAGGTATTCAATGTGCAATTGGAGGGTGCATTCAAAAGTTTTGATACAGAATGTGAGATGTTGCGCAACCTCCGCCATCGAAATCTTACAAAAGTGATCACCAGCTGCTCCAACCCTCACTTCAAAGCCTTGGTATTAGAATATATGCCGAATGGGACACTTGAAAAATGGCTATACAATCACAACTTTTTCTTAGACATGTTGCAGAGATTAAGTATAATGATAGATGTTGCATCTGCAATAGACTATCTCCACAATGGCTATTCAACACATGTGGTGCATTGTGACTTGAAGCCAAGCAACGTCTTACTAGATCAAGAAATGGTTGGCCATGTCAGCGATTTTGGCATTGCAAAATTGTTAGGTGCAGGGGAGGATTTTGTTCAAACAAGGACAATAGCAACCATTGGATATATTGCTCCAGGTATCGTAATTATAGATTAGTACTCAGTTTTAGCATGTTCCTCGGTTACTAGGAAGTTTTTTATGATAATCTTTTACCATGATTGCAGAATTTGGACAAGATGGAATAGTCTCCACAAGCTGCGATGTTTATAGTTTTGGCATCGTGATGATGGAGACGTTCACAAGAAGGAGACCAAGTGATGAAATATTTACCGGAGAAATGAATATACGATGTTGGATTAATGATTCTTTTTCGAGTGGTATTCATAAGGTGGTGGATTCTAATTTGATACAGCCAGGGGATGAACAAATCGATGCAAAGATGCATTGTTTGTCATCTATCATGAAATTAGCTTTGAGTTGCACTGTAGTGACACCTGATGCAAGAATTAACATGACATATGCTCTTTCAACACTCAAAAAGATCAGACTCCAGTTTGTCAATAGTCTCCGCTAGGTAGAATTAGACTGTTGTGTTTTACTGAGTGTGAAAAATTAAAGTGAAAGTTCAGGTAGTCAGCCAACTAGACTACAAAGATTCCGAATAGTAATATGTTTTATTAAGTGTGAAAAATTAAAACATCTTTTTCTTGTTGACATCCATTTATTACAAAATAGAGTTAAATATGACGTTATTATCAGATCAATTTGGCAATACACATGACATGAAAAATCACATTTACGTCGCAATTTTTTTCGAGCACATAATTTTTCATTGATAGATCAATATTTCTATCATAATCTATATAAAAATTTAAGTAATAAATTTAATATAGTATTCAGATTTTTTCCAAATCTGTATAAATTTCAAATAATATTTTAATAGAATACTCAAATTTTAGTATCATCAGTAATTTGAGAAAAGAAGTTACTCGACATAATTTTGAAATACAGAGAGGTATCGATTGAATTTTTGTCATATCTAGTCAAATCCTACTAAGTGATTATTAGCTATTTTCTTAGTTTGGTGTTTAATATCTAAAAAAAATCATTTAGAATTCTCACTTATTTAGAAAAAAAGTTACTCCGCATAATTTTGAAAAACAGAGAGGGTACGTTGGAGTTTTGTCATATCTAGTCAAGTCCTAAGTAATTATTAGTTATTTTTCCTATTTTAGTGTATAATATCTACAAAAAATTCATCCAAATATAGAATGTACATAAATTAAAATGACAAGTGTCTCATTATATAAGTAAGACAACAATGGAAAACTTTATATTTGTTAATATACACTGATAAACATGGATAAATCTCCAAGCAGTTACATGGATAGTGATAATCAAGATTATCTTGATTCCTCTACTATACCATGGGCCAATAAATTTGATTTTGGTGAAGAAGTAGACTTATCAAAAATATTTGATATGCCTCAAGAGCAGCATTTGAACACCAACATTATTCCTAGCACCTCAGAATTACCTAATGTTGTTCCTACGAACACCACCAACATCTCTAGTCATTCATCAACGGATAAGAATTCTTTGAGAATAACTTATCCTATTACCCTTGATGACGATGATGCCTATTCATTATCGTACATATATTCCATGGGATTGAAAAATCAAGAAATTAATCCTAAAAACCTTTATCCCTATACCTATTGTTATGGAGAAACAAGGTGAAACTACAAATGACATGATCCTTCAACAACCTCTACCAAAAATCCCAATTTTGGATAAATTCAAAAGAGAGTCGTCCTTGAAATTAAAGTTCACCATTAATCAGCCTACTGATTCTTGGAAAGAGCAAGAAAATAATAAGATTAATGACATGATCCTCCAACGACCGATGTCACATATTCTAACTCTGGAAAAACTAGAAAGTCATTTGATCAAGTCTAAGTTGATGGTTGGTCAAGAAAATGGAATTAGCAGTGGTGGCTATGGAGTTTTGAGTTCCTTGGATAATGAATTCCCACAAAATACAAGGTTTATTTTCCTTTTTCCCTTTAATTTCCAAAAAATATACTATCTATTATTGAGATATGCCAATTATTTTGTTTTTGTCATGTTGGTTTAGCAATAGTAATGGAGGTCCTATAAGAAGATCACCTAATAGGACAAGTTCAAGATACCAACCCTTTGGGAAAGAAATTAATCCAAACAATCAAGGATCATCAGATAGGCATGTTAATTTCTCTCTTTTATTCTCCAAATTATCATTAATATATTAATTAGTAATGCTCAATATAACTCATCTCATCTTGTTAATAATATTTTTCAGGATTGGTCAAAACAATTCAGAGTCGATATTTAACATACCACAAAATTTCGATGAATATACTCAAGGGTATGGCTATTCCAATATCAACTGGCCTTGGGATCCATTTCACTAAGGCCTTGTAATTTTGACGTTGAAGAAATATCATTTTTAGAACAATGTTTTATTGCCTCAAAATACAATGTGTATCCAGTGCTCTTCATGATTGGAAGTGGCATCTTGTTATGAAAATGGTTGTTAAGTCATGCAGTATATATATGTATTTGGAACAAAAACTATGGAATTACCAAAAAAGTGGCTTCTATAAATAATAATCCTTTTATGTTTGATCATTCCGTTAAGAGTTAGTTTTTGTTATATCCAGTCAAATCTTACTAGGTGATTATTAGTTATTTTTCCTATTTTGGTGTATACTATCAACAAAACCATTTAGAATTCTCGCTTATTTGAGAAAAGAAAAGAGGTTCCTCAACATAATTTTGAAATACAACAAAAAAAATTCCAATCATATCCAATAAAGTCCTACAAAGTGATTTTTAGTTATTTTCCTATTTTAGTGTATAATATTTATAGAAAATTCAGTCATTGATCCCATCTCTAGATATGTTAATTTTAAAATTTCATCCAAATATGAAATCTACGTAAATTAAAATGACAAGTGTCATTTGTCAAATTCTTGGATGGGATATTAGTAGGTTTCCATCCATTGTTTTATCTCCAGGTAATAAGCCAGTGGAGGCTCAGGTATTAGGCTCCCAACTTCGGATTTCAAGTTTGGCCAATTCGAATGACAGATGCTAGGGAATGATGAGTTGTAATTTTTCTGAAGAGTACTTGTGACTTTTATGAAGAGTTGTGTCGTTTATGAAGAGTTGTGATTTTTCTGAAGAGTTGTGACTTTTATAAAGAGTTGTGATTTTTCTAAAGAGTTGTGACTTCCATGAAGAGTTGTGACTTTTATGAAAAGTTGAGACTTTTTCATAAGGTTATGACTTTTTTGAAGGGTTGTGACTTTTCCGTTAAGGCATAGTTGTTCACATTACCTTTTGTTGTCTATAAATATATGGATTTCATCTTATTTTACAACAATGAATTTCTGGATTTTTTTTGCTACTACTAAATCTAGTATTCTTAAGTGTAATTTATTGTTGTTGAGTGGTTCGCTGACATCGTGATTTTAGGTATCAATACACCGGTGAGTAAGATCATTCCATCTTGTGAGTATATATTCTATTAGCTTCTCTTTTTCTGATTATATTTTTTTTACTGGTTTAGTTTTCTAGTTTTGAAAATACCTTTGTTTCTTACCTTGCTCACACATGATTTGGTTTTTTTTTTTATACATATTAGTAACCATGGATGAATTTCCAAACAATTACATAGATATTGATAATCAAGATCTTTATTCCTCTACTATACCATGGGACAATGAATTTGATTTTGGTGAAGAAGCAGGCTTATCAAAGATATTTGATTTAACTCAAGAGCATCCCATGAACACCAACATTATTCCTAGCACCTCAATACAAAATTCTGAGGATATTTCAGAATTAGCTATGACCACCACCAACATCTCTGGTTATTCATCAACGGATAAGAATTCTTCGAAAATAACTTATTCGATTACCGTTGATGACTATTCGTTATCTTATATATATTTCATGGGATGCAAAGATAACACTAGTGAGAAATTACAAAATCACTCCATCAAGTCTAAGTTGATGGTTGATCAGCAAAATGGAATTTTGAGTTCCTTGGATAATGAATTCCCACAAAATACAAGGTTTATTTTCCTTTCCCTATTTTAATTTCAAAAATATATATGTTATTGATGATATTGCCAATTATTATTTTTTTATTACATATTTTCAAACTTTTCTTTAATCAATTCTTAGATGTAAGTAAATTTTGTTTTTGTCATTTTGGTTTAGCAGTAGGAATGGAGGTCCTATAAGAAGGTCACCTAATAGGACAAGCTCAAGATACCAACCATTTGGCAAAGAAATTGATCCAAACAATCAAGGATTAGATAGGCATGTTTTCTCTCTTTTATTCTCCAAATTATCATCAATATATTAATTAGTAATATTGTATCTCCCATTTTCAATCACATTAGTTTACATATTATATGAGTGTGTTCGGTACGGAGGAAACATATGGTTTTCAATTATTTTATGTTTGATTAGTGGGAAATTTCTCATGTTCTTTGAAAATGAGAAAAATGATAAATAGTTGCATCTATCATATATTTAATAAAAGATCTCTTTAGACAATGACAACGCTCAATATAATTCATCTCATCTTGTTAATATTTTTCAGGATTCATCAAAACAGTTCAGAGGCGATCTTCAACACACCACACAATTTCAATGAACATACTCAAGGGTATGGCTATTCCAATGAAGCGATTACATTGAGAAGTTTGAAGAGTAGGAAAGAAAATGAAGATGAAGCTCCTGCTCAGTTACAGTCTTCTTCAATACCCCAACCAACTTGCCTCTATGTTGAATCTGCCTAGTTCGCAAATAAGGCTCAAAATACTTGTACAATGTCTTGTAATTTTTGACGTTCAAGATATATCATTTTTAGAACAATGTTTTATTGCCTCAAACAGTATATATATATATGGAAAATAGTGTTCAGCAAATAAATATTAATCCTTTTATGTTCGATTCCTCTGTGTCTTCATTTCTTCGTCATTAAATGCAACGTCGCCACAACTAACCAGAAGTGATCATAGGACATTTAGGTTGACATTTTTGGCAAACATCTCATAAAGGCAATATTAGCACTGACGAAGCAAGAAATGTGATAACTTCTCGTTGTTGGTTAGGATGTGTTGGGTTGTAAAAGGTGTGAATGGAAAATGAAGAGTTGCGACGACTTTTATGAAGAGTTGTGACTTTTATAAAAGTTGTGACTTTTATGAAAAGTTGCGACTTTTATGAAGAGTTGCGACTTTTATGAAAAGATGAAAAGTTGCGACTTTTATGAAGAATTGTGACTTTTATGAAAAGTTGTGACTTTATGAAAGGTTGTGACCTTTCCGAAAGATTGTAATTTTTCCAAAGGTTTGTGACCTTTCCGGTAAGGCACAATAAGAACCTTTTCACACTACCCTTTGTTTTCTATAAATTGAGGGATTTCCTATCATTTTAGTTGAAGAACTAATTTTTCTGGACTTCTTCTACTACTACTATTAAATCTAGTATTCTAAGTGTACTTTACTGTCGTTAAGTGGTTCGCTGACACCGTGGTTTTAGATACCGATACACCGGTGAGTAAGATCATTCTATCCTGGGAGGATATATTTCATTAACCTCGAGTACTTGAGGGGAATAATTTCCTTAAGGGGACACTGTGCATTCAGTGGGCTCGATTTTCTTTCTTTGAGAAAAATATTTTTATATTGTTTCTGATTCTATTTCTCTACTAGTTTTAATTCTCTAGTTTGAAAATATTCTTTAAACTTTGTTGTTTCTTACCAAGTTCTTCAAAGTTTTGTTCTAAGTATCTTAGGAATACAAGGTGAACAATAGGATGTTGCATAATTTGTCACCTCTAGCTATATTGATTCTACAGTTACTTCGCAGGGTGAATACTACTGATATATGGATCGGAAGACAATTGTTTAGTGTCGAGGCAAGTGTCATGATGCCAGATTTTGTCACTTACATACATACGATTTTTTGCCCTGTTTTAGAGCATAAGCTACTATACACTGAAGTAAATGATGTGCTAAACCAATTAATTATTACCAATCTCAAATAGCATTGATGGAAAAATTCTCTCAAGTTTCATAAACAAACATTACAATAAGAATGTATAATGTTTTTGCACTGTATTATTTTACTGATGACAATAAGAAGATACGAAATCATTATGATCAGCAATGAAGGTTGATCTGTTGTTAATCGCGTTTGTGCTTTCCTGATCTAAAAAGAAACTTGGACCAATATGTCGATTTTGCCACATCAAACCATAGTTTGTACTGTAAACACCCAAATAAAGCCACAGGAACACCAGCACAAGCAACAATGAGCTTTGGCTCCCAACCCATATGTTTTCTATAGTTCAAAATGAAGGTTGCTGTAAACGCCACGAGCATGCTAACAATCGAAACAAACAACGCCATAAGTCCAAATAATAACCTAGCAGGCAATGACACAAGAAAGTCATCTTCAGCATAGCGAGATGTCAGAATGGACAAGAACATAATGATGGAAATGATTGAGCTGAATAGTGCCACTGCATCTGATATGACAAAGATCCTAAATCCATACAATTTTAGCAATATTGGAATGCCATTATCACTGTTATAACCGCCTGGCACAGTGAATCCAGCAGCAAAGACCATTGTGGCAATCAAAGTTGCCACAATCATACAAGAATTTGCAGTGTCTTTCATCCACTTTTCTCCATCTTTTAGTAATAACTTGTGCTCTTCTGTGAATAATTCTCTAGGGGTTTTCCCATCCTTGTTTCTCCTCTTGCGGACGGAAGGAGGTACAAGTTTCTCCACTTCCTAGCCAATTATAGTAATTATCAGCAAAGAACGCTAAAAATTGATTCATACTTAATGACAGAGATTTGAAATGTGAAATATAGTTTTAGGTGATTGATCTCGCTCTCACCTTGAACCACAATATCTCTCTTTGCATCTGAAGTGCTGCTCCAGAAACCCTAAGAAATGATGGCGGCATAATCTTCTCTCCCTCCTCCTATTGGTTTAAACAATGATAATTTATAAACCCAAACAAGGAAACTTTTTGATTATATAATATTTCATGTATCGTGAAGTTTAAAAAGAGAGGCGAAGTACCTTAACAGGATTAGATTGGACATTTTTCTGTGGCTCCCCTAACATTCCAGCCAAATGTAGAATGTTATTGTCATCATTGTCAACCATTACAAAAATCAATTTTTTTAATGCTCCTATTTGGTGTATAAGGCTGAAGACTTTTTCCTCTCGATATAAAACTGCATCATGGAGAATGGTATGACTTTTATCGTCAGGTTTACATATAAGCCAAGGATGATCACGAGTAACCACAAGTAAAAACCCCAGATTCCCTGCTTTTGCAGCAGAATGGGCCAATTTTTCCTTTTCCACTAGGTCTATCAGCTTATCCGCTCCACTTCTTTGACACTCCGCCCATAGCTCCTCAAGTAGTGTCTCAGCTTGTTTCTCAATTACATATCTTTCCGGAAGCAATTTTAGCACTACATTTGGATCAAATATTAATTAAGATTGTCTTAATTCATACAAAATACTTAATTAATTGAAACATTGATCTTACATGAAATGGATTGCCTCCTGCCCACGCTAATAAACTTTCTCCACACCGGAGAAGAAGCGTTACTGATCGCTATGGACTTTTGAGATAACGTGTGTAAGACATTAATATTTCCGTCTTCTAACATTTTAGTGGCTAATTTTCTGTCCTTGTTGAATATCTTTAATGCTACCTCTGCCAGAATAATAAAATC
>JAJOOR010013902.1:0-13188 GCA_036250505.1 Solanum acaule | reverse complement strand
TGAAGACATTTGAATAAGATAATCTCTACATTCTATTCCCCATATATCTTTTGTCTATATTATTATTACTAGTATATTATTTATATTTTATAACAAAAACTTTATTTTTTAGAGGTCAATTGGGAAACATGTAAGAAATTGTATTATTTTTTATTTAACCATTTTCATTTACGTTCTTTCATCATTGTAAAGAGACATAGAGAGACATGAAGACATTTGAATAAGATAATCTCTACATTCTATTCCCCATATATCTTTTGTCTATATTATTATTACTAGTATATTATTTATATTTTATAACAAAAACTTTATTTTTTAGAGGTCAATTGGGAAACATGTAAGAAATTGTATTATTTTTTATTTAACCATTTTCATTTACGTTCTTTCATCATTGTAAAGAGACATAGAGAGACATGAAGACATTTGAATAAGATAATCTCTACATTCTATTCCCCATATATCTTTTGTCTATATTATTATTACTAGTATATTATTTATATTTTATAACAAAAACTTTATTTTTTAGAGGTCAATTGGGAAACATGTAAGAAATTGTATTATTTTTTATTTAACCATTTTCATTTACGTTCTTTCATCATTGTAAAGAGACATAGAGAGACATGAAGACATTTGAATAAGATAATCTCTACATTCTATTCCCCATATATCTTTTGTCTATATTATTATTACTAGTATATTATTTATATTTTATAACAAAAGCTTTATCTTTTAGAGGTCAATTGGGAAACATGTAAGAAATTGTATTATTTTTTATTTAACCATTTTCATTTACTATCTTGAATATTTTAGTAGTTTTAAAGAAATTATCTTAATAAATAAGGTTTTATCACTCTTATAACATGTAAAAAATTAAAAGTAAGTTTGAATCCACATAAAATCACATATACCCACAACCCACCCCACCCTGCATTAGTTTTTAAAAAAACTCACTTCAACCCACCCCGCATCCCTCCCACCCCGCATAACCTTAAACCTATCCCGTCCCGCCCCACATAGCCTTAAACCCACCCCGCCCCGCCCCATTGCATCCCTTAGAATATAGGTAGATATGAGTGGGCATAATCTGGCTCATATAACTTTCATAATTTGACACACTCCCACATCCAGGAAGTTAACTAATAAATCATCATCATTTATCTTACCAAACTACAAGATAAAAGTTAATGTTATTTGCACTCTTCAAAAATGTTGTCGAACTCGTGTCTATTTTTGAAGGCACATTTTTAAAAGGTCCAAGGAAGCAACCTAGGATAAAAGTACACAACCTCTTGCATACATCATACAAAGTAAGTTTCCTATTATTGAGAAAACAACGGCCCCTTTATCAACTAGAAGCAAGCTCTTTTATTTTTCACCAAGATATAATAACCTAACAAGCAATTTCAAGAGATGGATAATCAGTGTAGCCCAGAACTGGATCAGTCCTATAGAAAGTGTTCCTATCATGCTTGTTTAATGGTGCATTCACTTCGAAACGTTTAGGCAAATCAGGGTTTGCCAAAAACAAACGTCCAAATGACACCAAATCAGCATAACTTTCAGTAATTGCTTCATCTCCCTCAGTTTTATTGTATCCACCTGAAGCAATAAGTGTCCCTTCAAATGCATTCCTAATTGATTTTAGGCAACGAGGTTCGTCCTTTGGCTCAAACACATGTAGATATAAAACTCCAAGCTTAGTGAATTCCCTAGCCAAATAAGTCGACAGAGCTTCTGGGTTCGAGTCTTTTCTCCGGTACACTTTGGAAAACAGAGATAGTTTTACGCCAACTCTGTCTGCTCCGATTTCTTCCACAACTGCTCCTAAATTTCGAGAGCAAGTTTACAACGGTTCTCAATGTTTCCACCATATGCATCGGTCCTATCGTTGACTTGATCGTTCAAGAATTGATCGATTATGTAGCTGTTTGCAGAATTGATCTCCACTCCATCAAATCCTTCAATTAGGAATGCTAACATGTTAATCAAGTGACCATTTATCAAGTAAAAGTTGTGCAATGTCCTAAAGTTGTGTTAAAATAATGGATTAGTTACCAGCTTCAATGGCATTGCGAGCTGCAATTCTGAAATTGTTGACAATGATAGGGAGTTCATTAGCCTTTAGTTGCTTTGGTGTTGGTCTGATGTACTCACCATCGTCAGGTACTACACGTCGTAAAGAACAAAATACAAGAGCATTCATTATTGTTATTTCATTAGTAACATATATCAAAAGAATGGATCTTGAACATAACTCAATCGCATAAATAAGCTCAAGAACTGAAAATTGTCCACCATTAGCTCACAAAGGCAGAACAATAAGCTAGCTAGCTCGAGAGCCAAGGATTGCCCCAAGTCCATATAAAGAGGCTAGGCAAAATTACCCTCAGCAAACGTGATAATCTAGCTAGCAATATATCAAATCCAAGTTAATTTAATGAATTTATTACCTGCATTCCAAGCTATAAGGAAATTGTTGAGACTTGAATCGGATAGTCGCCCTGGATGCCAAATCTGACAAAAAAAGGCACCACCTTTGCCATGAACAGAGTCAACAATAGGCTTCCATGCCTCTGCTTGATCTTCAGTCCAAATTCCAGGCATATTTGGGGACCTTCAAATACAACAATAATTAACATCTTGATCTCAATATACATAGTTAGGGTTGGCATAATGAATTATAAGGTAGGTACATCTTTTTGTCTGAACACATTCTATTTGAAAATTCAAGAATTTGGAGTTCTCTAACACTATATATTGTGCATGATATTTAGTGGCTTACAAATTTCTACAAACAGCATCTGTAATAAAAATATTTAAGATATAAAGTTTTTCATAAACAGAAAATCATATACACAGAAATTAAAACTCTTTACCCATTGGAGATGTCCAAGCACTAGTTGATTCAGAAATGAGAAAGCCCCCATTAGTGGCTCTTTGAGCATAATATTCAATAGCATGTGGCTGTGGAGTATTATTGTATGATCTGTTCCTTGTCATTGGTGGCATCACTACTCTGCATATCACAACATAATACAATGTATGCTTCAGTTTCTCAATCATGCAAAAGGAAAAAGTGCACGATAAACCAAGAAGTATTTGTATGTAAACTGAAATTCACACAATTACCACCACAGAATGTGGTGAGATGGATGGAATCCCTTCACCATTAACTAGAGGTCTCAGGTTTGAGGGAGATCCTAATCCTTCTCCCTTTAATGGCCCCCACATGGCACCAATACTGAATTAGTCTAGCCAATGAGTTCCGAATACCATATGGTTATAAAAACAAAAACCAAACAGTACCTATGAGAGAGCTCAAAACTCCCCATTTTGTAAGGAGTAAGGAGAGGAATTGAGGTGGAGTTTGATGCCATCTCTGAATGATCTTCTCTTTTCTTATTTGCTTCAGAAAACTAGCTACTATGTATCCAAATTTATAGACAAGTTATGCCAATCTTTAAATAGGTATTCTCATTAATAATTGTGCTAACTTGAAGGGGCAGTGCCAACTTTATAGTTTATACTACTATTTATAATGGCATTTTTTGTATATCATGACTTCTACAACTTGGATTTAAAAATGACTTTGTATGACAACTTGGTAACACAGCTGAATAGTTCAAGAATTGGGTCAAATAAGGCATCCCTATTGCAAAATCAAACTCATCCACTAATGTTTTCTTTTTCTTTTTTAGTAAATATTAATAAATAACTTTTGGTTATCCAAAGGAAGGACAAAAGCATGTGTTCCAAAGTCTAAGCTAGTAAAATCATTATCATGCAGATGATAATAGATGAAATATTAATGCAAGTTGGAAAAAAGAAAAAAATAAAATAAAATATATATATATATATATATATATATCTTGTTTTCTTTTATTTATTTACTCTAATATATGTGTAGAAAAAAAAAATCCATATTAATGCATGAGGGGCAACTAATTACAAAGTTGAAAAATTCGACAATATATAATTGACTTAAGATGAAGAGAAAACTTAAGCAATCAAAGTGTCTCCATCATCACTAATTCTTAATTTTCCGTCTCCTCAAAGTGAAGATACATATTATAATGCCAAAAAACGAAGATCAACAAGTGATTATTTGAATGTCATTGAGTAGAGAAAATTTAAAACGAATCAACTTGAGATTTAATCTTGGTGCCTTGTATGAAGGAGTATCTACTGTGCTTACTACTAGGTATGATTAAACTCAAGAGCGGGTATCTCAGAAAAAGGCCTTTATCTTACTGCTAGAACCTTTTCACGAGTGAGCCTGGGCATGAGCCTACCTTGTAAGAACAAAAAAATGAGGTACCAGCATACCGCATAGGGAATCATATAATTAAAAAAACATTTTGAATCGACAATATTAGGAGAAGAATACCAGTAGTGATATTCATAACTTGAACATGAAAAGAAGAATAGGGAACAAAAACTTAGTAGATATTAGGACAATCCTCTACCTCTGAAGAATCATCTATTGGTGGGCAACCAGTCCTTTTCATTTTCATATGAAGGTTTCCAAGTAGTGAGTGAATAACCTCAGTTTCATAATGAGATGTATCACCAACTAAAAATACATGAACTCTGTTCTCAACTGCTATCCAGCTACAACCTGGTTGCTTCTTCAACCCTATGTCCTTCATCTGTGTCCTCAGCTTTGCAGCTTCTTTCCACTTTCCATTCGAAGCACACAATTTTGACAACGACAAATAGGTTCCCGAACTTTTTGCTTCGATCCCTAATAGTTTAATTGCAGCCAATTTTCCTGTTTCTGAATCTCCATGAAGATTACAACCCGAAAGAAGAGCTCCCCAAATGAACGCTGATTCTGTTCTTGGAAGCTGTTTAATAACAACCAAGGCATCTTTCAGTCTTCCTGCTCGACCGCAGAGATCTACAAGGCATGTATAATGGTCCTCTCTCAATTTTATGGAATTGTCTCTACAAAGCTCATCAAAGTACTTCAACCCTTCCTCCACCAAACCTGAGTGGCTGCAGGCAGCAAGCAATCCCACGTAAGTCACATCGTTTGGTTTGAATCCCAGTTGCAGCATTTCTTTGAAGAGATTGATTGCATCTCTTCCAAAACCATGGTGAGTATATGCTGCAATCATAACATTCCAAGAGATCAGATCTCTCTGGCCTCTCAAGCCATCATTAAATATTTTCCTTGCAGTTGCTACATCTCCACATTTTGAATACATGTTTATAAGTGCTGATATGACAACTTCATTCTTCTGATATATTGTTTTGTTAATTACTTGGTGAATTTGCGTTCCCTCACTAAGACCGGCTAGGTCACTGCAAGCACCCAAAACACTCACAAAAGTTCCTTCATTTGGTATCACCCAAACATCCATTTGCATGTCACAGAAATTTCTTAGTGCTTCTTCACTTGTCCCCTCTAGCATGTAGCCATTAATCATTGTTGACCAAGAAACCACGTCTCTCTGACTCATTTTATCAAACAATATTCTAGCTCTGCCGAGTTCCCCATTTTGAATGAATCCCATGATCATTGTATTCCACGAAGACACGATCTTTTCTGGCATCATTTCAAACAGTTCAAACGCTTCGTCAAGTCTCGAGTTTTGTGTATACCCAGTAATCATTGCATTCCAAGAAACCACATTGCGTTCCGGAGTCCTATCGAAAAGTGTTCTAGCCTCGTCGACTCTCCCATTTCTTGACAAGCCTGCTATCATTGTAGTCCAAGACACCACATTCTTCTCAGGCATCTGATCAAAAAGCACTCTTGCCTCGTTGATTCGCCCATTCCGAGCCAATCCTGCTATAACCATGTTCCAAGAAACCACATTCCTCTCCCGCATCTTCCAGAACAATTCCAAACCCTTATCAATTCTACCATTTCTTGCATACCCATCAATTAAACTATTCCATGAAACCACATTCTTCTCAGGCATTTCATTGAAAAGCATCTCAGCTTCAAGAATCCGATTCGTCCTCGCATAGGCAGCAAGCATAGCTGTCCAAGTTACAACATCTCTCTTTGCATCAGTCCTGTCAAACAATTCCCTTGCTTTATCAATCTTCCCACATCTTATATAACCCGAAATCATCGCTGTCCATGACACCACATCTGGTTCAGATATTTTATCAAACAGCTTCCTTGCTTCATCAACCTGACCCTCTTTGCTTAGCTTGGAAATAATCCTATTTGACCTGGAAACATCTTGGTTACATGTGTAATCTACTCTGGGAAGTAAAGAATAATGCTTTATGGGTTGATTGATAAAGTGAAGTTTAGTTTGAAGCTTAAAAACTGATTTGCAAAATTTGAAAAAATGTCTGAGCTTTACTGGAGCAAGAAACAGCTTCAACATCTCAAGCCTTGGCACATTGGAGACTATTAGATCAATTGGCTAATACAAAATATAACCTAGCTCTAGAAATCTTGAGTTAAAGGCCTAGGTATAAATTCCTAAATATTCTGGCACGAATTCAAATTTAATGGTGACAACAAGTGAGGCTAGTTTGCTTTCATAAAATCCAACATTAGTAATGATGTGGTTGGTTACCTTATTAATACTTGCATAAAATTAACTTTACAATATGCTATGTTAATTGTCATTTTTGTTGCCCATTTGAGTTTTGAAATGACCAAATGTTCTTTTTAGATAAACAAAACACATTTTAATCCACTAGTAAAATTCAGCATCTATTACTCTAGTCATATTCATATTTAATAAAGAATGAAAAACTTTTAAAATTTGTGTTCTTAAACATATCACAAACACTTGTATTGTTATACAATTTTTGAAATTTGTGGTCTTAAACATGATATAGCACTTGTATGACTGTTAAAGCTTGTCATTAATGATAAATAGTAGAGCCGTCAAAGCGGGTTTAGCCCATGCAGAGGCGAATCTAGGATTTTTCGAACATGGGTACACCAAGTAAAATATATTGAAGTGAGAATTGATCCTTAATCCTCAAGGTCAACAGCTCAATATTTAACCATGTGGACCATTTAGACTTCTTGTAGTACGGGTGTCAGAATATAATATTATACAAAATCTTAAAATATATATAAAATATCTAATTTTACGAAGAGACCACGGGTGCGGGTGCCCTATTTTTTGGCACTAAATTCGCCACTGAGCCCATGGGATTGGCCCAACCCAACCCATTATTGGGGTAGGGTTGGAATAGAATTTTTCAAGCTCATTTAAAACTAGGACTTATAAACCCAACCCATATAAGCCCTTGGCCCTTGAGGCTTGATCGGGGCCGGGCCAGAGTCGGCAAGGGCCAAAAAAATTTATCTAAGGATAACTTACAATAATCTCACTAGTTTATAATCTAATTACTCAAATACACGTTATGTTGTAATATTTTGATTCTTACCAGATTTTGGTACATCCAGATACATGCATCTTGAAATTTTTGGACTCAAAATTAGGTTAATTTGTTCTAGATACACTCTATCCAAGTAGATTCGCATATATCTAGGATACGCAAACGAATCTCGCGCCCTCACCTCCCTCCCATCTTGCTTTGCTTGTCACTCTCTTACCACTCGCGTATCTGGTATGCGAGATACAAGCTAATTACACTAGATTTTTGCTAGTGTTATTGAAACAACACCATTGTTTGTGATATTTGATTTAAAAATCTTTTCATTTTCTTGATGTTATAGAATTTTAAGTTTGAAATGAAAAAAATAAGGGCTAGCACCCTAGCCTTTCAAATTCCTTGGACCGGCCCTTTTTAACAACTCCAATAAATAGTATCATTATTTATTTATTTTATGACAAGGAAAACCCATAGCCGCTACACTTTGAGTGCGCACGGGATAAAACCCCGCTCCTATGCAATAGCTCGCAATCCACATAGGAGAGGTAACCCGCACCAGGCAAGCCTGGCACGACGAGCTCGACCCAAAAGTTAAACCCCTTGCTTCCACTAGCAAGGAGTTTCGAACTTGAAACCTCCAACATGAAAGTCCCAAGCTCAAACCACTGAGTCATTCGGGTATAACTAGTATCATTATTAGTTAGAGATTGGTAGTGTTCATGCCTTCCATCTTTGTTTATATTTAGCAACAGTTAAATGAAAAACAAGACTAGAGAACAGAGAAGTCCCCTCAAAGAAATTAAATGGAAAATACAAGGGCAAAACTTTGCCATTTTCGAGGATTCAAAATACAGGTGACACATCATTTCTCCAAACTAACCTAGCTTGAGATACCATTTCCCATGCACTAAGCACTGCTATTCAGCAAGAAAAAAAAAATAAACTAGTCACAAATCTGCTGTCTAGTAAAACCATCCTGTCATCAAGTGCCTGGGAATGTTGTAAAGATAATGAGGACTCAATCACTTGGTAGTATTTTTAGAAGGGCAAAAGAATTGTGTACTCAACTCTCTTTGGATCCCTGTAATAATAGTTTACATGACATTATGTACAAAATAACAATCTACTATCCTACAACTACTAATTCATCCCAAGGTAACACTTCTCAGAAAGGATGTCCTCCAGCGAACTAGTATATGCATTTTGTGTTTACAGTCGTTTCTATAATGAAACAAAGATCCATGCTCACAAGATGGATGGCTTGAACAAGTTGTGTGTATGCTGCAATTTACACATATCCTAAACTTGGCTTTTCACAGGTTGCCGAGAAACTTCCTTATCGGCAAAGTGAAGCAGTCTTCGAAGCCTTAATACCATGTCACAATGAAAAGGCAAAGCAGATCTTCTCTCCAAGTATGCTGGACTTACAGTCAACCATGATAAAGCATGGAGCTCTGCAGCTATGTTCTCAAGAATCAAGTGAGTCGCTATTTCAACGTCTCTTGTTTCCGAGCCTGTACCCCTTCCCCCAACCTTACCAACCCCCTTCAAAAACTTTTCTTGGATGATGTTGCTGCCACCATAGTAATCAACAAGGCTGACAGAAAGAACTGAGGGCCATTCTTCTTTTGAGATACTCCTTACATCTCTCCTCATTGTAGGTACTGCTTTTGAAACCACAAAACCTGTTGAAAGGGGAATGGCACATCCCTTGCTGTGGAGAAGATGGGCGAGTGGTGGTGATTCAGCAGTCAGGCAAGTGGGAAGCTGAAGACTGACAGGAGGTAGGAATCTCATACTGGGTGACGGAATTAGAATGTAGGAGGTGGACGTAGAACCAAGGGACTTAACGGGAGTATAACCTTCAAGATAACCTGGCTGACTCATAATGCCACTACTTTGACTTGTCCCTGCAAAATTTACACCATGCATAAGTATGAAACAGAGGCATAAAAATGTCAACTGATGACAAATCAAAAGAAATATTTTTTGATGGATTCTCATATGGTAAGCCCCAACACCACCACCACCCAAAAGAAGAACCTGACACAGAAGTGCAATGGTTACCCTATCCCACTTTACTCCCTTGGTAACCCATATCCCAACCACAATTCCTTAACCTATGTTTTTCCTCCCTTCACTTCCTCATAATATAGTTTCAAGTTTCAACACTTCCAACTAGAGAAACAATCCCCCCCACCCCCACCCCTCCCAGGAGTGTATCTTAAAGAATTTATGCTTACAAGTAGCCTAATGCATTTAATCTCTTATAGGTCAAGTATTTAGAAATAGTATCTCCTCTACAGCCCATGTGGTTAGATAAGATAATCCAAAAGAATGCCAAAGGAGAGTCAACTCAATCAGAGAAAAGGGAATCTGAAAAAACAAACAAAGGAAAAGGAAAAGAGGAATTGTACCATGACTTGTTGAGTCCGCTTGAATCATAAGCTGTAAGGAATGGTCAATAGAAAGAGAGACAAAACTAATGCTTTGCACCAATTGAAGTAAGCCCCTGGAGTTGTCCACTACACCCTGTCCACCAATTAACTGCTTCCTCGTGGATGGTTGACCTAAGCCACCTTTCATGAAAGAGGAAGGCTTTGAGTGAGAATTGTACAATGGACTAGGGGAGGAAGGAAGTGCTCTTTCTTGAATCAGACCTATTTCCTGTTGCTGCAAGGACGTCCCATTACTACTTGCAGTCATTCCATCAGGCACAGATCGCCTTAGCTGCAGAGACCATTTCTTCACCTCAGATCCCCCAATTGAATACAAGGCTTTCTGCCATTCTGCGTCCAGAAAATTGCATTAATAAGATATGCAACTTCAGCAACATTACAGATGAATGATAAATCAAGCAGAAACTTCATTTTAGTCACTCAAAACAAAACCAACAAAGGCTACACTTTATCAAGACATTCATCAAAGTGACATATAATCTTATCCCACACAGATATATTAGAATTAAATTGTTTGTGTTCCAAAGCCAAACCAAAAAAGAAAAACAAATAGATCAGCTGAAACTTTGTCGCAATTAAAGGTGGAGACAGCAAGTCAGTTTCATCAAAATTCAAAACCAATGAATATCATGATGTAACAAAAGTAGACAGTAAGCACAAGATATTGATGACAAATGTTTACCCTGGCACTCAAGCTCAAGGAAGCATCCAATACGAGAAATGACAAAATCCCTAGGCTTGGCAATGGCAGCCTCAGGTGGACATGACTGAAGTATCTGACATCCTTGTTGCAAAATTTGCACAAACAAAGATTGCAGACCTTTTGTATCCTGCCTACTACTTATTCCCCCAAATGGATATATATGATTATCAAGCAATTCTCCCCTGGAATCTGTCCATATACACACCATCCAGCGCCAATCCTCAGTCCAACCATAACAACAATGCAGGCTTGGAAGTGATTTTTGATGTGCAGATCCAAAACCATCTGGTACAGATGTTTCAGACTGAGTGTTCAGTCCAGTGTCTCCACCACCTGAAGAAGCTGAACTCTGCATAAAACTTCCACTTGTACCATCATCCAACAAAAGCTTTGAAGATTCAGTCATTAGATTACCCGACATCGGAAATGAAAGTCCACGATCCAATGAACCTGGTTCAGCAAGAATGTAAAGGGGCTCAAACAAATAACGAATTTCATCTTGAAAAGAAAAATCCCCGATTCTGTTTGGCTCACATCCGAGACCTCCCCCTCTTGATGCTTGCCAGTTGTCCCAACTACCAGGCCTTAGGGTTGCATCAAGGTCAGCCTCTCTCTGAAGGGAAGTTCCTATGCCTCGAGGACCAACACAGTCCTTCCACATCCCTGGAACTTGGGAATTCATTTGCATTAAGACTGGATGAGATCTGCCGGGCATGGATGACGACTGAACCATGTCACTGGGGGTCCCTCGAGATATTCTGCGGGCTTTGTTATAAACTGTGAAAGCAATTTCCTTCAGTATGACAAGCTCACTCAGAGCAGGGCTTGTAACCCTAAAAATTGCATCAACAGTGACAATCTGCAATACCAGCTTAGGGATACAAAACCCAGAAAGTGTTAAAACATTTGAGAAAGCCTCATCCACAGCTGCTGAGTAACTTAAGGCCTTCCCGACTTGATTGTGCAGAGTAGATCGCCTCTCTTTATCTGAAGAAAGAACCACTGATCCAACAGCAATAGAAGATTCAATCACCGTCTGTAGAACCGCAAGAGGCTCAGGGAAAGGGCAAACCACGTATACCACCTGATTTGACATTCAAATATACAATAAGATATAAGCTTCTCTAAACTACCTTAACATATAATACTCTGCTTAGATCAGATATTATATGTTCTTTTTCTAAGATTTTTTTCTTCGAGAATATGATATTGTAAGGATTAGCAACTATGGAAATATGAAAAAATTGGAGCACAGAAAATAACCTTAAAACAACTACCCTCAATCCCGAACTAGTTAGGTCGGCTATATGAATTCCAATTATCTCTTTCCGCCCCATTTGGACCCAAGTCCCAACAGAACAGCATGTCAAATTCTCATTCAAGGCCATTATATAGTACTGATACCGCATAAAAGTTGATAGGGTTATAGTAAAGATATTTCATATCAGTATATTCAAAAACAAAAATAATGAATAAGTAGATACCCGAAACTAAGAAAAAAGAGAACTATCAGTAATTATTGCTTCAGAAACGCAATCAGAAGTACAAGAGCCATTTAGCATTAGCCAGAGTTACCTCATTCTCTTTTCCCAAAAAAAAAAAAGTGTGTATTACTTAAGCTTCTCAAACTTGAACTGGTTAGAACTCAGAATAAATTCTTATATATAGAGAACTTCTGAGCTATTGGCGTGTCTAGTGAATCCAATCACTTCTGCTTCTGCTCTACTTCAGATTTTTATCATTTTTAAGTTGACTAATGCCTTTAACAGATGTATCTTTCTATAAGATATTAATCCCTATCTAAGACAAAACATATATGAATATCCCTTATTCTATTTGCTCATCCAGAGTGTTTCACTAGCCTCAGGTAACAGTGACCTACTCGACCAGTACAAAAGAAAATACACATTGGGGTAACTATATCATAGCGCACCAAGACACCAGGTCATCGTGCAAGTCATTCTTTCACTATCAACTTAACACTTCCCAATCCCAAGGTTTGACATCATAAACATTATTGTTAAGCCCAATCACAGAAAAACAAATGGCTATGTAGTGGAGGCACCAAAGGCTATGTAGTGGAGGCACCAAAGGCAGTGGGAAAGGTTCTACTTTGACTGTACTTTCTAGTTTCTCCTTTTGCATTCTCTTATCCAGAAGTAAAATTACTTATGAAGTACATGTGCCAAAAAATTAACACGGAATCACTCTTTTGGCTTAATCTTTTCTTCCCATTTTGCTTTGCCAAAGAAGGTCAAGTGTACAAAAATGTCCCCTTACCAAGAGAAAGTGGTAGACTGCCCTAACATCTAAAATCAATTATCTCCACCAATCAATGATGGACTCAACGAAGTTCACTTTAAAGATGCATCTTCCAGTTTTAGTGCTATAGAGAAAAAAGAGGGAAAAGAAAGAGAACAAAAGAGAGATAGAGAGGAGAAAGTAGAAAAGGAATAAAAAAGACAAACAAAGAGGATCACAACTTACCGTACATGGACCAGTACTTCCTTCTTTTGGATTCATGGTCATGCATGAACTAAGCTTTAAATTTCTGAGAACTTTTGAGAGAGACTTCAAATAGCTTTCTAAATCCCATCCATTGGAAAGGGACAGAAAGTAATCACTGATTGATCCCAGCATAGATGCACTACTGCTGTCTATCTTCATTGACTGGGGGCAATCAATCAGAACAAAACCAGAAGA
>JAJOOR010013901.1:0-10344 GCA_036250505.1 Solanum acaule | reverse complement strand
ATAAATAAATACAAATACATGAAAAAGAAAAGGAGAAGAAAAGAAATTACAAGACAAATCAAGATTTGTAAATATCCATCTATTAACTTTACTTTATTATGTTTGAATAAATTTATGTGATATACATTCTTTTTAATTAACGAAAATATATTAATATGATATAAATAGGTTTAAAATAAACCAAATAATGAGATAAATAACTTTTATTATTAAGTTAATAATACAATATCCGAAAATTAATTTAAGTCATATATAGTCAATGAAGCGACCGTGCTAGAACCACGGGACTCGAGGGGTGCCTAATACCTTCCCCTTGGTCAACAGAATTCCTTACCCGATCTTTGTTCTCGCAGACCAATAAAAATAAAGAGTCAAATTTCCTTTTGATTAGGGGTTTAAATAATAAGGTGACTTGGAACACCAAAACTCAATTCCAAGTGACGACTCTGAATAATAAAATAATCCCTTTTCAAAAATGTCTCTTTAATTGGAGAAACTCTTTTTCTTTCAAAACATACTTAAATAAATTTTGAGGAAAAAAAAGGGGTGTGACAGATGGCGACTCCGCTGGGGAATAACCAGAATTCGAGCTTATAATATTGACTTGTATATGACTATTTACTTAATTATTTATGTTTTGGATATTGTATTTGTTGGCTGAATGTGCTAATTGTTTACTTTTTTACTATTTTAATATTATTTGCATTGCATTATAACTGTCTTCTCTCGCGCACCCCTCTGAGTCTTCTATAATACAATTATGGAAATTGCGACTGCGCACCCCACTTCTGTTAAGATAGCCAGTGGATCTTCGGTCCATGGTGAAGGATATTTAGTCATACATGTTTAGGATAGAGAGCACCCATGCACAAAGCCGGAAAGCGCTGCTACCGGTACGTTGCAACTCCCTAACTCGAGTTGTTCGCTCGTTTTACAGCCAGTCTAGATACCTTGCTCCACAAGTTCAACCTTAGTAGAACTGAAACCTTCATACATGATATCCTTACTAGGTTCCGTTTTATCTGCATCATGTGCATTTAACTTAGCAAGACTCGACATGGGGGCCGGGTCTGTCTAGGACAGGTACCTGTTCTTGAGACCATCATGTACATTTTTGTGCTACTTGTTGCATCATGTGGAAGACTATAACAAATGTTGACCGGCTTTAAATAATTGACTAAAAGAAGAAACGTCTATTTTTACCCACTTTCAACAAATAATTCAAGATAAACAAAGTGAAAATAATATATATATATATATATATATATATATATATATATATAACCCTCAATTGTATTCTCGCTTTTATCAAAACATCAAGTTTTTACAACAAATAAAAAATAAAAATAAAAAAAATAAATATATAAATAAAAAAGGTTATAATAAAAAAAAAAAATGCAATAAAATAAATTATTATATGTATGTCTTTAAATTTGTTTCAAATAGGGCATATCCACCTTTTTTTTATTTCTTTTTCTTTCTGTTCTTCATGATTCACTTGTCAAATTATCTCTTTATTCGATCATTTTCTCTTAAACCAACCTAGGCTTCCCTTAAGGAAGGTCAACAAAAGTCGTTTTCGAAAGAATGACCACTTTAGGCATTCTGAGTCATTTTTCATATATTTTTTTATTATTTTTACTACTTCAACAAATGATTTCGAATTATCAAAATTTCATAAGTTAAATTTGGTTTTAAATCGCGAGTTTCTTTTCCTAACCAGGTAACCATGAAATCTATGAGATGTGATAAAAGACCAAGGGATGAAACAGTCGAAATGGTTAATGATCCCCCAAAGTTCATGATCACGGATAAAACTCCACCACTACTCATGGCTTGGTGGAACGATATGCATGAGTTTAGGCGAACTGAGATATTCAAACATCTTGGTTTTCTCACAGATATCATGAGATTTAGTCCTGACAGAGATTTGATCGAGGCTTTGATCCCTTTTTGGGATTCTACAAGTAATGTGTTTCGCTTTAGCGATTTTGAGTTAACGCCTACATTGGAGGAGTTGGGTGGTTTCACAGGGTTAGGCAAGGATCTCCGAAGCAAAACACTCATAGCCCCAAGAAACGTCTGCGGGAACAAATTTTTAGAACAAATGCACATCATCTATCCTCATAAGGAGTGTTTTGATAATGGGTTGGTTTCCTTGGAATTTATATACTCAAGATATGGAAAGAAAGAAGGATTTTCAGACTACGGGAAGCAACTTTAAAATGGGCAACACCTCCCTACTTGGGAAAAACATAGACAAGAAGCATTCATGGTGGCCTTTTTGGGAACCATGGTTTTTCCAAGAAGGGATAAAAAAAATCAGTATTCGTCTATCGGGAATAGTCGCTGTTATGATGAAGAAAAAGAAATCCACTATCTTGCCAATGATGTTGGCTGACATTTATCGTGCTTTGACTAAATGTAGAGAAGGGGAAGACTTTTTTGAAGGTTGCAGCATTCTATTGCAAATGTGGTTTTTAGAGCACTTGTATCGCCATCGTTTTGCGACAGATTTCAAATCTGAATGGACGAATTATATTTTGAGCCACCCAGACAGGATGAAGGAATTAGTAGAAAAATTGCCAAAAGGTGTCAAAGCGTGGAGACATTATCTTCTTAAATTAACTGCATCTGATATTACATGGAACTATCATTGGTTCCCTGCGAGTGAGGTAATTGTTATGTCTTCCTATCGTCCATTCTTTGTTCTGACAGGCCTTCGAGGATTCCAACCATACATACCCCTTCGGGTGCTACGCCAATTAGGACAAAGACAAATCTTACCTAGGGCCGAGGATACACAGAGTTTCGTATGGGAGGTGGCGTCTGAAGATCGAGATCGAGAATCAGAAGCTCAAAAGATTTGGGGTGGTAGTCGAACTTTAAGCTCGAAAGCTATGGTAGACGATCGTGTTGAAGGAGAAGTAGACCCATCATACCTCCATTGGTTCTTTGATCAAGCCCCCCTCAAAGTAATGCCCGAAGGATCAGCGCGAGAACTCAGAGATCGAGAAGATGAAATTGAAGTCAGAATCAAGCAAGCTCGCCTCGAGGTGGAAAGAAATTACAGGTCTACTCTGGATATCCTCAGTAATTATCTGAAGAATGCTAGAGAAGAGTTGGCTCAACGTGATGCAATATTCAAAGAAAGAGTTAGGTTGATTCAGAAAAGGGCTGAAAAAGAACATCAATCCACCATTCGAACCTTACATGAGGATTTGGGCATCGTCACGGGCGCTATGGAGCAACAAGAGGAGGAGTATAAAAAAGAAAAGACTCTCTTAATGCACACACAAGCTAGACTACAAAATCAGTTAAAAGCTTCGATGGGACGAGAAACAGACATAGCAAAGCGTTTCACATCGTATCAAACAGAAGTTGCAATCGAGAGAAACCAATGGATGGGGGAGCGTGAAGAACTTCATAATCAAATCGAAGAGCTTCAAGCACATGAAGAGGATTTGACCCACAGGGTTGATACTACTCAAGAATGGTTGCAGAATTGTCACGAGAATATGGAAGAGGCCAAAGAACAAGTACTTCAGCTGACAGAGAGCTTGATTGATGTTTATGGTGGTTATCTACATCGGAGTGATGAGAGCCTGGGTCGACATGCGCGTGCACTGGCCCCACATCTGCCAAAAGCTTTGTTCAAGGTTTACTCTAGCCTAGGGGGCAATTAATGATCGAGAAATATTGGAGAAGGATTTGTTTTATTATTATTATTATTTCTTTTATTTTCATTTTTTTGTCGAAGTTTGTTTCAATCTTTAAGTACTTTGATGTTTTAGTTATTTATTTTAAGAACATTTTGATTTGAATGATAGCTTCATATAAATAAATATCGTGTTTTTTTTTTTTTTTTAATAATTCTTCTTCACGAACTACGTAATGATCTGATTCATGTTTAACATGATACGTAGGCAACCTTCAATAGGTTCGATCAAAATGCGTTCAAAATATTCAGATGAGTAAAATATGGGACTAAAAGACATAAGCAAGTCGTCCAAAGCCGGGATGAAACATAATAGTTTTCAAAACTCATTGTAGAAATAGAAATAATTTAGGTGCATAACATACAACGTGTTATTAATATTGCAAAGTGTTGAATCCTAACACATTTGTTTTTATATATAAGAGAGAGAGTTTAAAGGTGGTTGGTTTGTGAAGAAAGCTGGCATCTCATCAATATAACACAAGATTAAAAGGGAAAGCAAAAATGACACGCAAAGACGGAACAGAGTCGGGAAATGATGAAGTCCAAAATCAAATGGTTGCACAAGAGTTAGTATCTGTAGAAGAGGTCAAGATGTTGAGACAACAGATGGCCGAAATGTATGAAGCTTGGATGAATGGGCAGGCTCCCCCATCTTCAATTCGGGAATACCTGAATGTAAATATGCCATTCCCCATTCAAGTCTCAACAAGTGACCCTATTTATCCACCTGGATTTGGACCCTACGTTAACACATCTAATACTGCTGGAACTTCCTCGGTACACCCGTTGAATCCACCCATGATGAATAATCCACTCTTCATGCCAACTGTGCAAACTAATGCAAATCCTCAACCAGCACTAGTACAAAAATCCAATGATGATCCTATACCCAAAGATCAATATGGCCAAGGTCAGGCCCCTAAATTGACTTTCAAAATTCCTGATTCTTACCACCACACTCATCAATACAGTACCCCCGTTGAGGTTGAAAAAACTATTAAGGACGAGGAACATGAAGAAATTGCAAGAAAAATGAGGAGTTTGGAGCAAAACATAAGGAATATGCAAGGGCTGGGAGGACACAAAAGTGTCTCGTTCAAGGACTTATGCATGTTTCCAGATGTTCACTTGCCTATAGGGTTCAAAACTCCAAAGTTTGATAAGTATAACGGTCATGGCGACCCAGTGACTCATTTGAAAAGATTTTGTAATCAGCTAAGGGGAGCCGAAGGAAAAGAAGAACTTCTTATGGCTTACTTTGGAGAAAGTCTAACGGGTGTAGCCTCAGAATGGTTTATCGATCAAGATATTTCTCGATGGCATGTCTGGGATGACATGGCGCAAGATTTTGTCCAACAATTCCAATACAATATTGATATCGTTCCGGATCGCAATTCCCTAGCTAATATGAAGAAGAAATCGTCTGAAAGCTTTAGGGAATATGCCATAAGATGGAGGGAGCAGGCGGCTAGAGTCAAACCGCCGATGAAAGACTATGAATTGATTGATGTTTTTCTCCAGGCACAAGAACCTGACTACTTTCATTATCTTCTTGCTGCAATGGGGAAGCCTTTCGCCGAAGCAATTAAGATCGGAGAAGTGGTAGAGAACGGCATAAAAACGGGTAAAATTGTAAGCCAGACAGCCATTAGAGCTACCACACAAGCAATACAAAGCGGATCAGGTAATTTTGTAAATCGAAAAAAGAAAGAAGAAGGGTCCATGATGATGTCTGGATCGAGAGGTATTCAAATGAGCATGAACCACCCTTATGTTCAAGTCCAACAAGAACAATCTAATTCTCCTTAACATTATTACCCATCCCAATATGCAGTTCTCAACACTCAAGCATATGTCCGACCTCCTCAGCGCCAACAATGGCGGGCACCTGCCCCACAAGGTTCTCGCCCCCAACAACAAAATTTTCAGGCACCTCATAATCCACGTCCCCGAATGGATTATACAAGAGAACAAGGTCGAAAAGAAAACTTTACCCCAATTGGAGAGTCATATACGAGTTTGTTGCGGAAATTAGTACAATTAGGATTGGTTGAACCTGTCAATCCCTATTTTGTCAATCCGAATGTAAGAGGCTTTGATCCAACTGTTATATGTGAGTATCACGCTAACACTCCAGGTCATAGCACAGAGAATTGTTGGACTCTAAAAAGAGTTATTGAGAAGTTGATTGAGGATAAGGTAATTGAGATACGTAATGAGGAGGCGCCAAATGTCACCAATAATCCACTCCCTGCTCACAATAAGGAGCATATTGTGGGGATGGTAGACATTTATGAAATTTGTGAGCAAACATGTAGAACAAAAATGGAAAGCAGAGATTCAAAAGAAGAGTCGAGTATGGTTTTAGAACCCATACAAAAGGCACCGATAATTGTGAACGGTGCAAGTTCAAATTTTGGAGACTCGAGAAAACTTGTGTTGTATGTCCCTGGAGCTGTAAAAAGAAGAGAAGTACCATTGAATGGACCAAAATTATACATTCCTGGTAAGATTCGAGCATTTGGTCAAAATCAAGAAAGCGTGAAAGAGCCAGTTGTGATACAAATTGCAACACAACTTCCGATGACAAACACCAAGACTGTTCCATGGAATTACAACAAAGTCGTTGTTACCCACAAAGGAAAGGAAATTGTTGAAGAGATAAATGAAATAAGAGGATTAACTCGTTCTGGGAGGTGTTATGCTCCAGAAGAATTAAGAAGAGACAAACAAGCCAAAGAAAATCAGTTGCCGGTTAAAAAACCTGTCACTGAGGAGGAGGCTGAAGAGTTTTTGAAAAAGATGAAAACGCAAGATTATTCTGTTATTGATCAATTGAGGAAAACACCCGCTCAGATATCCTTGTTGTCATTACTCATACATTCTAAAGAGCATCGTGAAGTTTTGACCAGAATCTTGAATGAGGCACATATCTCAGAAAGTATCACGGTGGGTCACTTGGAAAAGATGACCAACCGAATATTTGAGGTAAATAGAATCACTTTCACTGATGATGAATTGCCTTTGGAAGGATCTGGGCATAATAAGGCGTTACATTTAACCGTGAAATGTGAAGAACACTATGTGAAGAGGGTCATGGTCGATGGAGGATCAGGTGTAGACATATGCCCTCTTTCTACTATACAAAGGTTGAAGATCAACACAGATAGAATTCGTACTAACAATGTCTGTGTGCGTGCATTTGATGGCGCAAAACGGGACACTCTTGGTGAAATATACTTAACTGTTACAATTGGACCAGTGGAGTTCGGAATCACTTTCCAAGTAATAGACATGGACACTTCTTACAATCTACTTTTGGGTAGGCCATGGATCCACCTGGCTAGAGTTGTGCCGTCTACTCTGCACCAAGTGGTCAAGTTTGAGCATGACAAACTGGAAATCATTGTCCATGGTGAAGATGATCTCCCAATCACCCGAGATCCGTCAATACCATGCATTGAGGCCAAAAGAGGTTGTGAATCCCTCAACTATTAGGCTTTTGAGATTATAACAGTCAATCAGTTTTCGATAGGGAAACCTATACCACAACCTCATCTATCATCTGCTTCAGTCATGGTGGTGTCCTAGATGGTACAAAATGGCTATGAACCTGGAAAGGGACTAGGGTTGTCTTTGCAAGGAATTGTAGATCCCATCAATCCGATGGGTAATCAAGAGACATTCGGTTTGGGTTTCAATCCAACTAGATTTGATAGAAAATGGGCAAAAGATCGTAAAAGAAATGTTTGGAATTTGTTGAAGCCAATCCCTCATATTGCTCAATCTTTCGTTAAATCTTGAGGTGAACCGAGTCCAGACTTCTCTGTCCAGAATAATGTTGATGAAATATGTCAAGGTATCAAGGAAATGTTTTATGACGTAAACATGACTCAGATGGGTGAAGGCACTAGTCACATGGATGTGCAATTTATCGGCCCGAATGTCCAGCTCAACAACTGGGAAGCCATTCCTCTCCCTACAAGGAGGGAGTCTTGGTAGTTTATTTTGCTGCTTTTAATTTATTTATTTGGATTATTCTCAGGGTTGTAATTCAAACCTTCTAGCTATCTCACTTTGGTGTTAACCCTTCTATCATTTCTCATTTAATATAATGAAGTTCTAGTTTCCCAATCATATTCAATCATCTTCTCTGTTCTTACTCTTTCTAATATATGTCCTCTTATTTTTCATTTCAGTTACGTTAATGTCGACTTTAATAATATGACATGCATGCGGAGTTTACAGTTAGATCCTAAAAAGTTGTCTGATCTCGAAACAATGAATCCAAAGTTTGACGAATATGATGAAGATGAAGCTTACGAAGAAATAAAAAAGGGATTGGCTCAATTTGAAAATAAGCCTAAACCTAATTTAAATAAAACTGAGGCGGTTAATTTAGGAACTCTTGAAGAAGTGAGAGAAATAAAGATAAGTATTCATATTGATCAGAGCATTCGAGACGACATAATTCAAGTTTTATTTGAATACAAAGACGTCTTCGCGTGGTCCTACGATGACACGCCGGGTTTAAGTGCTGATTTAGTAGTTCACAAACTTCCAATACATCTTGATTTTCCACCTGTCCAGCAAAAGCAGAGAAAGTTTAAGACAGACATGAGCGATAAAATTAAAGAGGAAATCATGAAGCAACTGACTGCAAATGTGATCAGAGTTGTCCAATACACTACCTGGTTGGCTAATGTTGTGCCAGTACCAAAGAAAGATGGAAAGATCAGAGTTTGTGTTGATTACAGAGATTTAAACAAAGCAAGTCCAAAGGACAATTTTCCATTACCCAACATTCACATCCTGGTTGATAATTGTGCCAAACATGAGATTCAATCTTTTGTGGACTGTTACGCCGGATATCACCAAATTCTCATGGATGAAGAAGATGCAGAAAAAACTGTTTTCACCACCCCATGGGGTACATATTGTTATAGAGTCATGTCATTCGGTCTGAAGAATGCGGGAGCAACCTACATGAGAGCTATGACTACCATATTCCATGACATGATGCATAAAGAAGTTGAGGTATATGTCGATGATGTCATCATTAAATCTAGAACGCAAGTCGACCATGTACGTGATCTAAGAAAATTCTTCGAAAGATTGAGAAAGTACAACCTCAAGCTTAATCCAGCTAAATGTGCATTTGGAGTGCCATCTGGCAAATTTTTGGGTTTTATAGTTAGTCGAAGAGGTATTGAGTTGGACCCCTCTAAGATAAAGTCCATTCGAGGATTGCCACCTCCAAAAACCAAAACTGAAGTTATGAGTTTTCTGAGAAGGTTAAACTATATCAGCAGGTTCATTGCTCAACTCACCGCCACATGTGAGCTGATATTCAAGTTGTTGAAAAAGGACGCTGCTATCAAATGGACAAGTGAGTGTCAGGAGGCTTTTGACAAAATTAAGGAATATTTAGCAAACCCTCCGGTATTGGTCCCACCAGAACCTGATAGGCCGTTATTCTTATATCTCTCAGTGATGGATAATTCATTTGGTTGCATTTTAGGACAACATGACATTACAGGAAAAAAGGAACAAGCCATTTATTATTTGAGCAAAAAGTTCACAAGCTATGAGGCAAAGTACACTCTGTTAGAAAAGACTTGTTGCGCTTTGACTTGGATTGCCCAAAAATTGAAACACTATCTTTTGTCCTACACGACCTATCTTATATCTCGAATGGATCATTTGAAATATATTTTTCAAAAATCCATGCCAACAGGTAGGTTGGCAAAATGGCAGATTTTGCTTACGGAATTTGATATTATTTATGTCACTCGCACCGCCATGAAAGCACAAGCGTTGGCTGATCATTTGGCAGAGAATCCGGTCGATGACAAATACGAGCCCCTAAGGACACACTTCCCTGATGAAGAAATCAACTCTATTGAGGAAGAAATTCCTAATGATGGTCATGTGTGGAAATTATATTTTGATGGGGCTGTCAACAAAAATGGAGTAGGAATTGGGGCAGTTCTTATCTCACCGAATGAATGTCATTATCCTGCCACAGCACGACTTCGATTCTTTTCTACCAACAACACAACAGAATACAAAGCTTGCATCATGGGTTTGAATATGGCAATAAATCTGGATGTGCATGAGTTGGTGGTTTTTGGGGATTCCGATTTGCTCATTCGACAAACTCGAGGCGAATGGGAGACTCGAGACATTAAACTCATGCCGTACAAACAATGTTTAGAAAATCTCATCAAAAGGTTCAAGTCTGTTGAATTCAGATACATTCCCAGGTTTCACAATGAGTTAGCTGATGCTTTGGCCACCCTAGCCTCGATGCTTCCATACCCGGGTAATACCTATATTGACCCGTTGGAAATCCAAGTTAGGGATCAACATGGTTATTGCAATATAATTGAAGTAGAGCCAGACGGTGAGCCCTGGTATCACGACATTAAACGGTTTCTAAAAGCTAAAGAATATCCAATACATGCTGATAGAGATAAAAGAAGAACTATTAGGCGACTCGCCAATGGGTTCTTCTTGAGTGGCGATATCTTATATAAAAGGACTCCAGATTTGAATCTATTGCGATGTGTGAATATTCAAGAAGCAGAAACAATTATGAATGAGGTGCATTCAGGGGTTTG
>JAJOOR010013899.1:0-11971 GCA_036250505.1 Solanum acaule | reverse complement strand
AGAAAGGAGAGGGTGGATATGGGGGGGGGGGGGGTGAAGTATGAACATTTAAAATATATTTTATAAAGAAAATTTTAAAAAATAAAAGCATGGGGATTGTCTGGGAGGGGGGAGGGGTGGTGGGGTGAGGTGAATTTAAAAAAAATAATTATTTTGTTAAAAAGTAAATATTTTTTTGGCGATTGTAATACTTTAATCTATAACTTTTAACTAATATTTTTGTAATAAATATATACATATGTTTTTTGGAAAATATTGTTACATGCCGCAAGACCTTTTTTTAAATGAAATTTTAATTTCTACTATATTCTGTATGCAAGTAGAAAAAACATTTTCCTAAAAATATATGTACATATCTAACACAAAATGAGAAAATATAAAAAAATAAAATATAAATTAGGTACGGAGGGTCAGATGGGGTGAGATAGAATTATTATTTTTTTAAAATAATATATGTTTTTTTTGAAGGAGTGGGTGGGTTGGGGAAGGGGGGGGGGGTGAAGTATGAACATTTAAAAATTATTTTATAAACTAAATTTAGAAAAATAAAAGGACGGGGAATAGTGGGGGGAGGGGGCGTTGGAGTGGGGTGATATTTTTTTTTAAAAAAGAATTTTTTTTTTTTTTTGTGATTGTAATACTTTAATCTATAACTTTTTAACTAACATTAATAATTTATTTAATTTTTGTCGAGATGATATATTTTATCGATATTTTTTTAAAAAACAAATTTTAGGTCCATAGCTGAACCCATTTTATTAAAATCTGCACAAAACAAAATAAACCAGTTCGTATAAAACAGATCGGCCCAAAAACTTGGTCCAAAAAAGGAAGGTTTCCTAATTATCTAGATGTAACTTAGGCACACAATTCCATGAGTACACAGTACTCCTCTCCTCTAGTCTTTGCCTCCTTGTGTGATGTTACCCTTGAGCTGAAATCTGCACTTCATCTTGTTTCTCCTTTGGGTTACCTTCAAGCTCCATCATTGGTTGTTGGTAATGGCTCCGTCTATCATCTCCGGTGGACTGTCGCCGTGTTTCAGGTGGTCGAGGTACATCTCCAATGGATTGAAACGGCTCCATCTGCGTAAGTTCTTCTTCCCTCTCATTTCTTCCATTAGTTCTTTGCCTCTCACAAAATCTATCATATCTATAGAAAATCACTGTTGATGCTTTGCTCTGGATTGTTGTGGTGGTAGGCGCTAAATACCCATCTCTTTGCAGCTAGGACAACTAAATATTTTGTCTATGTGAAATATCATATTTCAAGTTTTTCAAATAAATGAAAGAGTATATTACACACACCACTGAAAAGTATTTTTCAAACTAATTATAAGTGACAGTTTAAGTATGAAACTCAGATCTCCAATAGTTTAGGTATAAAAATTCATAAAAAGGGTATAGTTTAAGTGTCTTTTTAACATATATATTACATAGTTTGAGAATTGAAAATGGGGCGAATAAGACGATGGCTGGAATATAGGTGGGGTTTCTTTCTTTTGTTTATCAAGAAATTTATTTTAAATATGTTTTAGTTATTTTAGTGAAATTGTCAATAAAATAACAAAGGGTACAAGTTTTTTAAATATTAATAAAAACAAAATATTATTTGGGATTTTGGGATCTATGCGCCCAAGACCAAGTGAGGTACACTTAGGTTGTTACATCAACATTTTGTGTTTAATGGACACATGTTTTGAATAATTTAGATTTTTAATTGGAACAAGTTCTAATTAAGATGTCTAAGAGACTTATGCGGATAACTTTAAAGAGTCGTCAATATAGCACGATATATAGATAAATAAAAATAAAACATGTGTTTAATATTTCTTAATTTCATCTTTTTGCTAAATTGTTTCTCTTTCTTTTACATTCTTTAACGAGAGGAAGATGTTAATTGAAGAAGTGTTGCGGTGAGGTGATTAGACTAGATATGACATATTTTATCTTATTAAAGATATGATTTACTAAAGATATTATAAATACAGTTGATTATTGTAGAATGATAGTAGATAGTCGAGCATTGTCTTCTTGGATTCCAATAGCATTAATACTAATCTTGTAGTGTCTTACCCATCAATGTTGTTCTTTACTTCGACTTTCACATTATTTTGAAGTTGTTATTGTACCTTAATGTTATGTAATGATTTTGTTATGTTTGCTAATTTTTAAATTGCTTTCTTATGAGTTACCTAAGTATAAGGATCATTCTGAAATAATGTCTCTAACTTCATGAATAAGTTAGATCCTTTGACCTCGTATAGTGAAATTACACTACTAAATATATTATTATTATTATTATTATTATTATTTAATGTATTTTTCATAAATTGTTTAACCATTCTTGTTGTTTCATATTTGCCGTGACCATAGCTTTGTGGAACTCATCTTATTGTACACTCAAATTTAATACGTAAATGAATTTTTCTAACTGAAAAATCAATGTATTTTCCTATTATTAAAATTATTTATTTTTGTGATATTTTTCAAGATCTTATTTGTGTGGATACCGTGTTCTCTGGCAATGCATGCATGAGACGTCTATTTCAAAAGAAAAATAAAACACGTGTTAGTCAAATAATTATTTTACCTTTTTATATAAAAAAGCCAAAATCGTTGTTGTAAATACACTATATTGTGGATATTTTATTGAAGTATCGTATGGCTTCTTGAAAAATGTTATATTTAAGCAGACATTTTTTTTAGAAAGTATTGTAGCAATAATTTTTGAGGCCGATAATCAAGTAGACAACTTACAAGTAGATCAATTATATATCTTATATGCATAGATAAATTTAAACTCTCAACACGATAAAGACAACGAGTTCATCATTACTTTGTAAGATAAGAATGACCGAATGAGATATTGATTTGGCCTTTATAATGGTGATTTAACAATTTAGGTTTTAAAGCAATATTTAAAAGGCAAAACTTTACATTTTTTCTAATTTCTTTTTGTAAATACAACTATCAAAGTCATTTTCATATATTACATTTTTATTATAAATTTTGGATTATTTTTCTGAATAACTCATTAACTCCTATAATAATTCAAAAGAAAATAACTTTAGTATCTTTTATTCATAATTTTATAATATGAAAACAAATAATAATCAAAATATTTGGAACTTTCTATTTTGAAAGGCTTAAAAACATTGTAATCATTTAAAATTTATTAAATATAAATTTATAAAATGATTTTGACTATATTAAATTTACGAATATATTAGTCCAAATAAATATTATGAATTAATATAATTGGGCTAATTATTTAAGTCTAATAAATATGATTTTAATTAAAATCCAATTAAATTGATTTGGGTTACAATAGACGAGCCCAATTTGCTAAGTCCAATTTAACCTCATCCTAGAGGCCCATTTTTTGGTGCCACATGGAAAATGACGTGGCATGCCAAGTCAAACAGGAAGCGAATAGGATCATGACATGTGTCAAAGATGACAAGCCCGCTCCATAAAGCCCATATGCCGGTCACTTAAATCTGATTGGCCGAAGGGAATCCTGTTCCAATCGCAACTCCTCTATTCTAAAACTATAAATAGGGGTCCTCATAATTGAGAAAGAAGACCAAAAAAAATTCTAAACAAGAAGCTAGAGAAAATCCGTGGTACAAACGCCATAAAATTCTCTATAAAGCTACAAGTTTAAGAATTCAAGCATTCAAGTTCAAGAACGATCAAGATCAAGACCATCAAATTCAAGAGCAAGCTCGAAGCTGTTGAATTAAAGTAAAAGTCAAGATCAAGTCAAATTCAAGATAAAGCTCAAGAGCCCTTGAACTTATATTTGAAAAGGCGAATTCAGAGGAATCATAGAGATTGTAACACTCACACTTTAAATCAATAAAACGATTGTTGCATAATTTTTCGTTCTTGATTATTGTCTTCTCGACGCGAATTTTATTGTCTACAAATTCTGGCACGCCCAGTGGGACCAAATATGCCCTTCATCTCTTCTCTCATAAATCAAGTCCGAAAATCTGAAGTTGCAAAGGTGGAAGAATGAGTACTTCAAGCCTCGTCTTTGAGTTTCATCAAGTCTACACTCCGACAAGCCTTGAAGCAGGGGGTATTTGTAGACATTGAATTTTTGTGGACTCTACAAGACGTGTTCAATTCGAGTTGAGACTCTAGAAGGTGTGTTCAGTTTCAATTAGAATTCTTGGAGGCTACTCAACCCTAAACCCTAGTTTGTGTCTATATAAAGGGTCCTAAATTCCCTTAAAAGACATCTCAAAATATCCCATAAACTCTAGGGTATTTTTAAAGATCAAGATCTCGAATATTCCACAAAAGTTATGGAATATTCATATAGAGGTCAAATCTAAATCATCCTAGTTCGAGAAATACGCCACTAACGGCCTTCGAATCATGGATACATCTCAGGAGAGTAGAATCAAGGGAGGAACAGAATTGTACCCGCAATCTTGATGAATAAAATTATGTTTCTTTATTTTATTTTTTTGTGATTGTAATTTATTTTCTGTCACTTTAAGATTTGTTGCAAACAACAAATGCTTTAATAGTTTCGTTACAATTACAAAGAAAAATTTGGTTATTAGACTCCTTTGAAGTAACAAAAAACGAAGAAAAAAAGAGTGGGTGAAAAGAAAGGAAGAAATAAATTTAGCACAAATTATTAGATGAAAGAAACATTAATGGGTCATATGTTAATTATTGAGTCATATTCTGAAGTAGACGCCTTATACATTGACAAAAAGATGGGGTCCTACAAATTCATGGTCTTTAGGAAGGTTCACGATTCGGATAAAAATCAATTCAAATTGAAAAATCAAATAAATTTTTTTTATTTTTTTATTTGAGTTTGATTTTAGATTTTAAAAATAAATAGTACTATTTAGTTTTGTTAAAAAAAATCGAAGAAATAATCGACGAATAATTATATACATATATTTTATTAGTATACATGCATGATATGTTATTTTTATAAACAGTTTTAAATATCTTATATTTTCATCAAAATTTATTATAATTTATTTATGAAAGAAATAACCTCAAATACGAGAACATTTATCTTACTGGTTTCATGTATATAAATGTCTATGATAATTTTGGTGGGACTAGGAATGCCATTGTTTCTTCCTTCTAGGCCAAAATGTGAATTTAGAGGTTTTATTCACTAGTAAATTTAGTGATTGAAATTTTGGTAGTGTTAGTCGCTCCAACTATTTTTTGCGTTTTGAATGAACTGTTATTTTTTTCCATCTTTTGAATGAATATTTTAAAATTTCTTTTGTGTATGGTTAAAAACTAATAACCGAATCATACCGAACCAAAACCAATTAATAATGAAATAATATTAAAATATTCAAAAAGTGAATTGGTGTGATGAATAGTGTTACACCAAATTTGGTGAAACACTATTCATACACCAAATTTTACACCAAATATAGGATTTGGTGTAAAATTTGGTGTTGGGTTGAAGATGGTCTGAGACGTCAATTTCCAAGCAAAATAAAATACGTGTTGTCAAATAATTATTTTACATTTTTTCTAATTTCTTTTTTATTGTAAATACAACTATGAAGTCATTATCAAATCATTCATCGTCATATATTAATTATTTATTTTTCTAAATAACTTCTGACATAATTTAAAAGAAAAAGAATAAAATTAAATATATTTTATTCATAATTTTATAAGAAAATACATCAAATTCCTCCCTAGCTTAGCAACGAATTAAAATTTACTTTAGTACTTACTTTGTACAATCATTTAAACATCCTCTTAATTATTTTTAAGTGAATTAAATATTACCTTATATATTGTATCATTTTCTTCATTATCTCAAAGCAATACAAAGTAAAAATCATCCTTGTTTTCTTTATTCAGATCCTTACAAAATAATTTTCATTTTTTTGGACGATTTCTTCTTCAGCCAAAGCCAGAAATGTTGTTCCCAAAAATTTTCTATTTTTTATTTGATACCCACAAAAATTTAATGTTGTTTCCACAACTTAAAGACATGAACTTATTTTAGCTAGGTTACTCTCAAATGGATAAATGCATTGTTCCCACTTTCATAAAATAATTTATTGGGGGTTTTTGTTACAAGAACAAAGATCTAAAATCAAATAAGAAAATCGAACATCCACAAGAAAATATCTAACATCTACAAAGCAAAAGAACACAACACATACTCCCTCCATCCCATTTGAAAAAAAAAGGAACTTTTGAAACTTCTCTCAAATAATTCTTAGATATTTATGTGGTTGTAAATCATCTTATTAAAGGTAAAAGAAGAATTTGAAAGTTAAAATATTTCTAATTATAGTAAGGTGACATTATTTTTGGCACAGACTAAAAAGGAAAAAGTGACACATAAAATAAGACGGAGAAAGTATATAAAAAGAAAGAAAAGAAAAGAGAAAGAAAGAAAGCCAATAAAAAGGGATGGTGTGTCTATCGTCCTTAATTAGCAAAAATGATTAAGGACAACATACAATTTTTATCGAGAGAAGTTTTCAGTAAAAGTTGCAATTACAAAGAAAAGTTTGGTTAGACTCCAAATTTTAAAGTTACAAAAAATAAGAAAAAAAGAGTGTATGAAAACAAAGGAAGAAACAAATTTAGCACAAATTATTTAGGTGAGAAACATTAATTGGTACCACGTTTATTGTCATATTTAGAAGTAGACTCCTCATACAACAAAAAGATGGGGTCCTACAAATTCTCAGTTTTTACTCTTAACAAATATCACCTATTGGTTTAAATTAGTAATGGGAAAAAAGACAAATATACCTCCAAATTATCGTAAATGGTATGTAAATACCCTCCGTCATATTTTTGGGACAACGGTACTCTTACCGTCTGAAAACTAGAGCATATATGTCTTTCACTCTAACAGAAGACTAAATAGGGATACATGGCGTAATCTTATTCGTCGATCCGATATTTAATGAATGTCGGTCGATGGATAAGATTATGATACGTGTATGTCCGTTAGTATAAAGGGTATATATGTTCTAGTTTTTAGACGGCAAGGGCACCAATGTCCCAAAAATATGACGGAGGGTATCTGCATACCATTTACGATAGTTCGGGGTATATTTGTCATTTTTCCCATTAATAATCACATGCAGGCTCTATTACTTTTTCATTTTATGAGTGTGGCATTTTGGAGTTTTTGTATTTATGAGTTAATAACTTTGATGGTCACTCAACTATCAACTCTTTTAACAGAAAGTCACTCAACTTTCATTTTCAATTCAAAAGTCACTCAACTATTACTTCTTTGTACAGAAAGTCACACAATCTATTTAATTATTTTTTTCACTAAAATTTGTTGATATGAAATTTTTAGTTTAACCAAAATTTTAAAAACCAAATATATATCCATTTAAACCAATTAATGACCCACCCCATTTAACCCGATCCACTAAAAATATAATATTGAACTTTTCATTTTACCATTAATTCCCTAAATCATTCTCTCTTGTCTCCTTCTCTCTCCTAAGTGTTCTTCTTCTCTTTTTTCCTAAATCTTTACCATTAATGATCCAGCACTGTCATTTTCTCCCCCCTTGATTGGGAGGTCTAGATGTGGATTATCCCTTTTTGCTTTTCATTATATCATAGTGATTGACACTATCAATAAATTTTCTTTGTGGGAGATTTCTAGATGAAATTTCTGGATATTTAGAAACAAGAGGTGAATGTTAGCATTTCACCGAGTTGCTGAATTTAATCCTCACATGTCATCTTGAGCTTTTTATTTTGTTTAAAAGATTATTTTCCTATCGTTCTGAATCCTGATAAAGTCATTCGTCATGCATTCATATGTACAGTGGGAGAAGAAGTGCAATCTATCGAAGAAGGGAGCTCTTGATGGAGGATCTCGTGCAACGTCAATTGGACCGTCGAATGATATCCAAAATAAAACTAACTCTGACTATCTAAATTGTTTTGAAAAAGATAATATTTTTGCTTTTAACGTTGATGTTTCAAATAGTGTTGTACCTTTACAAAGTTATACAAAAAGGAAAAAAGAAAAGGGAAGAAGAACGCTTGGGAGAAAGAAGGAAACAAGAGAGAATGATTTAGGAAATTAATGGTAAAATAAAAATTTTAATTTTATATTTTTAGCGGGTCGGGTTAAATGGGGCGGATCATTAAATGGATATATATATTTGGTTCTTAAAATTTTGGTTAAAAATAAAAATTTCATGTCAGCGAATTTTAGTGGAAAAAATAATTAAATAGGTTGAGTGACTTTCTATGCAAAGAAGTCATAGTTGAATGACTTTTGAGTTGAAAATGAAAGTTGAGTGACTTTCTATGAAAAAAGTTGATAGTTGAGTGACCATCAAAATTATTAACTCTTGTATTTATGTATAGATACTAGGTGCAAAAGTCGGGTAAGCCCGAGCCCAATAGCTATTAGGGGTCGTTTGATTTGAATATAAGTTATGCTGTGATTAGTTATGTTGGATAAGTTATGCTCATATTAGTTTTTATTGCTTGTTTGGTTTGTCATTAGGGCTGTGTATCAGTCGGTTTGGTTCGGTTTTGAAGTTTATCAGTTTGGCTTATTGGTTATCGGTTTGTAGAGATGCTAAACCGTTATTGAACCATTAAGCTATTGGCTTATCGGTAATTGATTTATCGGTTTTTGATCGTTATCGGTTTAACCGTTAAGATTTGACATAAAAAAATATATATTGAAAATCACTTAGAAATAAGGTGACAAACCAAATGAACCATGCACATGAGTTCACAAGTTACATCTTGCTCAAAAGCAAACATTTTTACATTATAGAATAACCAAGTGTTTGAGACAACTAGAAATAAAAGTAGGAAACCAAACTCTAAGTCAAAGACTTTATATACAAAATGGTATAAATATAATTATTTAATTTACTATCGGGTTATCGCTTAACCCGTTAAGAAAAAACCTCAAACCGTTAAGAACCGATAACCCGATAAGAAAAAAAATCAAAACTGCTAAACCAAAACCCAATACTTAGAAACCAATAACTTTTTTTTGGTTCGGGTTATCGGTTTCGGTTCGATTTTGAACAACCCTATTTGTCATATTCAAACTTATATTCATTGCATAATTTCTAAGAATAAGTTGTTTGTTTACAAAAATACCCTCCACCTTATTTAGTTTTTGTTTTTGTTTTTTACATTTTCTTTGCAAGTTTTAGTTATTCATTATTAAAAAAAAATAATCTTATTTAGCTTAAGTATTTTTGGGTGTGCATTTCCATGATTGTGCCATGTGTTTTTAAAATTAAACTTTCATCTTATTTAACTTTAAAATAAAACTTCCATCTTGTTTAGCTTGAAAATAAAATTTCCATCTTATTTAGCTTAAAAATAAAACATTCATCTTATTTAGTTTTAAAATAAAACTTCTATCTAATTTAGCTTAAAAATAAAATTCAATTATAAGTTTATTAAAAGTAAAAGAAATTTTATTATTATAGTGATCTACATTTAAAGTTATCTACATTTTAGTTGATATATAAAATATAATTTTAAGTGAGTACTAACCTATTTAATTAAATAAAACGTAATTTAGTAGTGGAGTGAACATTTTGAGAGAAATCAAAATATAAATAAGCATAAGAGTTAGGCAAATATATTCAACTTATAATATATTCATAAATAAAAATTGTATTTATAAAATTTATTTTTTTAATAGAAAGATATATTATCATAAGAACAACGAATAATTAAGGTTGTAAATATTATTATAAATGTTGTTAAAAATTATGTTAATATACATGAATGTAAAGTGGTGTACAAAAATGGAGTTTAAGGGGGGTATTTTTGTTATTTTACCCACTTTATCCCAGGATAAGTTATCCTGAGATTATTATTCCACCCCAAGAGAGGGATCACTTATCGCATGACTAGTTGTTAATCTTGGGATAATTTATCCCACCCTTTGCAACCAAACAACATATTTTAAGCCACTTAAAAAAATTGATTGGCCTCTACAACAATATGATGTGAAAAATGCTTTTTAGCACGGAGAATTATCTAAAGAAATATATATGAGAATACCTCCTAGTTACAATACCTCTGGAAATACAAATTTAGTTTGCAAGATAAAAAAAACATTGTATGGTCTGAAACAATCCCCTAAAGCATGGTTTGGAAGGTTTCGACTAACAATGAAGAAATATGGCTATACTCGGAGCAACGCAAACCATTCCTTATTTTGAAGTGACAAAATGGTAAGAGAACTATTCTTATCATTTATGTTGATGACATGATTGTTATAGGTGATGATATTGATGAGATGACTAAATTGAAGACTTAATTATCCTCTGAGTTTGATATGAGAGTTCTAGAAGGACTAAAGTATTTTTTGGGTATTGAAGTTATTAGGTTCAAACAAGGAATATTTTTGTCTCAGCACAAATATGTTCTTGATTTGTTAAAGGAGATGGGTATATTAGGTCGTCTGCCTATTGATACAACGATTGAACAAAATCATAGCTTGGAGGAACTTTCGGATCAAGTTCCTACTAACAAAGTGAGATATCAAAGATCAGTGGAATGCTTGATATACTTATCACATACACGACCACTTATTGTTTATGCGGATAGTGTGGTAAGTCGTTTTATGCATAATCCAAGTGAATTCATGTGAATGCAGTCATTAGAGTCTTGTGATACTTGAAGATAGCACCATAAAGAGGCTTCATGTTCTCTAAGAATCATCATACAAAAATTATTGGTTATTGTGATTTAGATTGAGGTGCAAAAGGAGAACGGTGACGCTCAACAATGGGGAATTTCATTTTTGTTGGAGGTAACGTGGTTACTTGGAAAAGTAAAAAACAAAAGGTTGTCTCATTGTCTAGTACAAAAGTTGAATACAAAGTAATGGTTAAAGATATCCATCTTTTAGTGCTCGTGTCGTAGGTCGTTCTTCTGGCTTAAGTAATGATAAAATCCATCTTTGGACTTCATTCATATCTGCTTTCCTTAGCTCCCTTGGATTGGAATAAATCATTAGTTGGTCTCTTGCATAGTAGCTCCATATAGCGTTTCCGTTTAAATAATTGTTTGCTAATTCTTGTATAATAGTTGATATACCAATTATTCTTTTGTTGGCATAAAAACTTGGTGTCTCGATTTTGCATATCTCTTCTTGTGGTCCGATGTACTCGGGTATAATCATATCTTTAGTTAGTCCTATCTTGATAACCTGTATTGGAGGTTTTATTTCCTCGTATAATATCTCCGCTGGTGCTGTATAGAATTTTATGTAAAATAAATTTCCTTTTGTAACTATTTTGTATGTGACGAATGCTTTGTGTAGTTCCGGTATTCCACTAACTTCTTCTCCGTCGTATGTATATACGGTATTTAACAGTCCGTAGTTGTAACATGTTCTTACTAGATTAGCGTTAGTTTTTGGCCGTGCAATTAACTTGTTATATCCTTGTAACTTTTGTGTCAAATAATCTTGGTTTGGTTCTTTCGTAAGTGATCTGGGGTTGAGGTTTAAATAAGTTTGGATTTTGTGTATATTTTCGATATAGGTTCGTGTGATGTAGTTATATGTCTTTTTCTCATTTTGGTTTTGCAAACTATCTGCGTATGTGGATGTTTGCGGTTCTATGGACATATGTCTAGGTGTCCTTTGGGTAAATGATTTTTCGAATAGTTGGTTTAAGTTCGCATTTTTATGTTGTTTATCGCTAACTTGTTTGCTTGTACCTGCAGTTGTATTTAAACAAACATTATGGGTTTTAAGGTGTTTCCCAACGTCACCTTTTATCTCTGGATTTTTAGAGTCTTCCGATCGACTATAAAAATGAGGAGCTAAGTCGATCGGAAGACTCTAAAAATCCAGAGATAAAAGGTGACGTTGGGAAACACCTTAAAACCCATAATGTTTGTTTAAATACAGCTGCAGGTACAAGCAAACAAGTTAGCGATAAACAACATAAAAATGCGAACTTAAA
>JAJOOR010013897.1:0-14007 GCA_036250505.1 Solanum acaule | reverse complement strand
TTTTTTTTTTTTTGGGGAGGGGGGGCTAAGGTTTCACCTTTCAATGTCCCAAATTTAATAACTGCAATTATATTCACTCTTTGTTGAATGGCATGTAACCCCAAAAGCAAAGCAAAGGACACAAAGGAATTAAAGTAACAAAAGTTACTTCAAAATAAATTATAATCTGGAATGACAATAACCTAGTTATCGAAGAAAGTAAAGAATTAAAAGTAAAATATATTAGATCTTATCCTCTAGCTTATTACGATATTCCTTTCATGTTTTTTAAGAAAAGAAAATGAAAATAATTTGCATTACAACATGTATTAACAATGACAGTATGACATGCTAAATGTATAGAGCAAGAAGATAGTGTCGACCTCCTCAAGAACTGCTTTAACTTGACGTAGTTTCTCAGCATGCTCAAAATCTTCTGCTTCACTATCACTTCCCCTACCAGGTCTATAAAAAAGAGTGAGTAACAAATTCAGATTGGCCTTTTCCAATTAGTAAATAACAACCATTTTTTCTTCGCAAATTACAGCATTTTATTCTATAAGAATGGAAGAGACTGAATAGAATCAGGACAAAAATAGAAAAAAATTGGTCAGTAAAGGGTGTAATGCATCAGATAGCATAGTCCAACATACATGGAAAGCAACTCTTTTTAGGGGCAACAGTTGAATTCCCCTTATTTATAGTGGTCCCAAGAGGCGTAATAACCTAAAAGTTGCCTAATCTTGTTTAAGACAGGAAACCCCTTAGGCTTCTTCAGAAAAGGAACATCAAACGTTTACTTGGAAAACATGTTATACATGTATGATCCAAGTAAACGTTTAGTCTAAAGCATTTTGTTGTTTTATTCTTTAGTCTTTCCTTTACTTTGGGCTTCTTGTGGGAATAGGATTTCACACGATCAGGTCAAGAAAGGTGAAAAATGATAAGAACACTTCCTCTCTAGTTTTCGGAACAGTGAAAGCAACAATGACTATCATATATCATCAGTATGAGTCTATGAGATAGACTGAACCCAACAACAACAAATTCAACAACTACCCAAAGTACGTTGTATTTTGAGTATGAGGACACAAACAAGATTGTTCCATCTGTTTATCATTACACCCATAGTACAAAAACACACAATCCTGGAACAAACAGAAGCCTTACAAAAATATATATTCTAATAACTGATTGAAAAGAATGAGAAACAATGATCAACAATAATTTGCAACACACAGATCACAGTAAAATGTGTATAAAAATAATGCTAAATAGAGTGTATTAGTAATGCTTGATTAGTTATCTTTGCATTAATTATATATAAAATATTTTGTGTGCATTGTTTTGTTTGGTACATTAAAAAAAGCATGCATTACATAAAAATATGTATTAATCAAATGTATCCTCCACAATTATTGGTGGAAAAGATGTAAAAGGGGTTTGAGAAGTAAGTGGGTCTTTAATCATGCTAATGCATGTATTAAATCCCTTTGCATTACTAATACCTAGAAATCCATGGTATTAGTAATATATTCCTCAATACACAATAGAATATATACTAATGCAAGCATTAATTATATATAGCATGAAAAGGTACCAAACAAGGTACTACTAATACACAAAGTTAATGCATGCATTATTTTTGCTAATACACTCTACCACGACCCCTAAAGAGTGTAAATAAAGTCCTTCAAAGTGAGGTAGGGCCAAAAGCAGATCACAAGATTTTATCGGGTAAATATCATAGATGGGCACGTAACTATCACTTTTTTTTTTTTTACCAAAAGTCACTGAACTATCCTTTCTAACACAAAAATCACTAAACTTTGAGCATACTAACACAAAAATCCCACAATAGGAAAATACTAACTTTTGTGGATAACTCACTTTTGAAGAAAATAAATAACCCTTCATACTAGTTAATCCTTTTTCCCTACCAGTTTAACATGTTTGGTTTGAATCTTATATATATAAAACAAAATCTAACATGTTTGGTTTGAATCTTATATATATAAAAGAAAATCCTAGGCTAGTCTACGTGGCACCCTTAGAATTCAGGAATTTACTTTTATGTTTTTTTTCGTACTTTGGTGTTTTTTACCCATACTGTATTTTTACCTTAAAACCCGTTTCTTCAACTCTTGCATCCCTTCAAAGTCACAATCCTTCAATGTGAAAAGGTGTCTTCTTTTAATATATTTTATACTATATTATAAATAAATATAGAATATGTACTGAATTGAGTGTTTTAAGAAGAAGAAGAAAAAGAATACACAACATAGAAAATTTGAAGTTTAAAAATATGAGTTAACCCTTTATTTATAGCCAATAATGGTAATATGAACACGTGTTTATTGTGCCTTATCAGAAAAGACACAACCCTTCAGAAAGGTCACAACTCATCCAAAAATTTACAACTCTTTAAAAAAGTCATACCTCTTGGGAAAAGTCACAACCCTCTGGAATAGTCACAACCCTTTGAAAAGATCACAACTCATGGAGAAATCACAACTTTTTAGAGAAGTCAAAATTTTTTGAAAAAACCCCAACCTTTATTGTGAAAAATTATAGGCTTTTGATATATTTTATAATATAATAAATGTAAGATAATATAAAATATAAAAAGATACACTAAATTGGATGTTTTAAGTTGGAGGTATTATAGTAATTAACATTCAAGTTAGGGGAGTTCATCCTTTTAAGGTAGTATAATATAATATAATAATAATAAATATATATAAATAGGTAGATAGATAGATAGATGTTATCACATATTTTTCACATATTGATTTTTAATCTTTCACATTCTTTATTCAAAAAAGTTTAAATGTTTCAATTACTTCTTTTCTATTCTTTGTTAATGGTTAATATTGGAACTAGTTGGAGAATCTCAACTATTATAACTACTGCTACTTGTTATATATATTTCAAAATACTACTCTATATGTCTTGCAGTAACATATGATACGTTTAGTACTGTGGAGAATCTAAATACGTTTAACATTTAAAATTTACTAGCATCTTATAAACCACTTTTTCATATAATTCTTAAGAATTTTATTTATCTAACTATTTAAATTTATTTTTTATTTGATATTTTCTATACTAAATCAAAATGTTGATCATCACCTTAATAATGTTTGTCACTATTATTATAAATTTAAATTAACATCATACATTCCATGTCCAATTAAATATCAACAAAAAGAAAAGGCATATATGAATAGTACTCTTCTTCTTTGACTTGTCTCTTTACCTGGAGTGGACAAATGCAACATTGTTTGATTTAATTGCAAGGTTTAATGAGATTATCTTTCTACTGTTTTATATATGAAACAAAACAAAAAGTTACTTATTTTGTATGATAGAAGTCAATTTTAAGGTAAATAATTTAATTAGGAAGGTATTTTCTAGTGTTCGGTAGCAAATATTTTCATATGGATGGAAGCTATTTTGTTTACCATTATTTTTTCAAACCAAACATGTTTAAATGATAGGGAAAAGAGAAGAATATGAAGGGTTATTTACTTTCTACATATGGGTTTTGGGTCAGGTCGAAGCGTTTTAATTGAATTTTTATTTATTAGCTTTTTAAAGAAGAGCAAAATATGAGTTATCCACCAGAAAGTTAGTATTTCCCGGTTGTGTGATTTTTGTGTTCGTATACTCAAAGTTTAGAGACTTTTTTGTTAGAAATAATAGTTAAGTGACTTTTATGAAAAAAAGTGATAGTTATGTGACCATCTGTGAATTTACATAGATTTTATCCATGAAACTTTTGAGATAATATAATATCAAAAATTTCATGAGTCAAGATTTTACGAGCAAACATAATCAATTTAACTTTGAGCCTCTCAGTCCTCCTTTAACCATGAAATGTGTGCACTAGTATACTAGGGTCTTTGTTACATCACTAACATATGAATGTCCTTTTTTATTTCTTGCCCTTTCCTAGGAGCTCCCACCTTTTTGCTCCCTTGGTGACTCAAACTCACAATCTTAGGATTGGAAGTGAGGGGTATGAATGTCCCTTTGTTTGAATGATATACCTGCTTTTTTGAACTCTAGGTATCATCTCCAATAAATTAAAGCCTGGATGATAACCAGTATAAACATTGTTTAATAGTCAGTCCTCTTTAATTGATCTCAGAACCAATGTTGTACATCTTTAAAAGCCAAAATCTGTCAAGTTGATACAACAACATATCTACTGTAATCTCTCAGATGAGGTCCAGATAAAAAGTACTATTATTTATCAGGTTAATAGTCTTCATAATTACTCTTATAGCTATAGGTGAAACGTGTTGATGTTATCCAGGTTTGGGGATGAAGATCAAAAGCAGAAGGCAATAGCAAAATATGAGTTTAAGAAATTAATGAGATTGTTGAAGTTTGATTTTAGTTACTGCAGTAGTTTTTAGCAAAATAAGTTAATTAGTTTAAGATGAATTTGAATTTTGAATTTTAGTTAGGTTGTTTGAATTATTGAGATATTTTAGGTTGTTTTAAATTTCAAATTATGCAGATTATATTTTTATCTTGGCTATTTAAAGCCCCTCAATGCTTAATAAAATCATTGAAAGCTATTGAAAGTCGTTTCTATCCATTGAGAGAAATTTTCAATCTTTTTGAGCTGCTCCATTTTTAAAAAACACCAACAGTGGTATCAAGAGCTTCATTGATCTCAAGGAATCTGGGAAATCTTCCAAAGAACTATCATACATTTTTAACCCGTAAGGGCTACCTTTTTAACCCATCAGGGCTACCCATTTTAACCCATCAAGGCTACCTTTTCAACGCACAGGCTTTTCTAAATCATTTTTAACCAAAATAATGGCAAGCAGCAGTCTCTCTTTGAATGCCCCAAAAATTTTCACTGGTGAAAACTATCAAATTTGGTCAGTGAAAATGAAATCATATCTTGAAGCCTATGATCTATGGCTTAAAACTATACTGAACCACCTATACCTGTGTCTTACCCTTTCAAGGAAGGGGAAAAAATGACATTATATATATAACATATTTAAATAGAAAATAAACAAATCTTATTTTTGAAAAATCCTATTTTGAGTGGATTTAAAATGAATTAGAATGAAGAAATAGGATTTTAGGGATAAGGAATAAATTAAACAAACAAACCATGGATAAATCCAAGCGACCGTCTTGGGGTTAACGTGGGATCCGCTCAAGGACCTACTGATTTAGGTAAATATCTAATGCGTTCTTGCCCTTCTTTCTTTTCTTCGATTTTAGATGGTAAAAAAGAGAATGGAATTTCCGATCTTGTACCCAAAGTGCGGTACACCTCACGCCAACCCAAACTCCCTACCCTCATAGAAAAAAGTGACCCCCTCCTTTACTTTTTTAGAGCGTATCGCTATTTTGAAATAAAAAAAAGGTTGAAAACTATCAGATTTGGTCAGTGAAAATGAAATCATATCTTGAAGCCTATGATTTGTGGGAAGTTGTAATGGAAGATGTACCCTTACAACTTCTCCCTGCAAATCCTACCCTTGCTCAAATTAAATCTCATTCGGATGAAAAAATCAAACAATTCAAAGCCAAAACTGTAATTCAAAATTCAGTAGTGGATTCGATATTTTCTAAAATCATTGCTTGTGAGACGGCAAAAGAAGCTTGGGAAAAATTAAAAAAAGAATATCAAGGAAGTGACTGAGTCAGGCAAATGCAAATTTTGAATTTGAAAAGAGATTTTGAATCTCTTAAGATGCAAGAGGATGAACCTATTGTTAAGTATTCTGACAAGATTTCTTTTATTGTTAATAAAATTAGGTTGCTTGGCGAGGATTTCAAAGATGACAGAATAGTAGAAAAAATTCTTGTGACAATTCCAGAGAGATTCGAATCTAAAATTTCATCTCTAGAAGAGTCTAAAGATCTCTCTACTATTTATGTTGAAGAACTAATAAGTGCTCTTCAAGCACAAGAGCAGAGAAGAGCCTTCAGGCAAGATAATGTTACTGAGGGTGCCTTTTATGCACAAAACAGAAAAGAAAAAGGTAATTATCCTCTTTGCAAATACTGCAAAAGAAAAACACAGTTGGAATTTTTTTGTTGGTGGAGACCTGATGCAATATGTGGAAATTGCAAACAAGCCGTTCATGTTACAAAAGTATGCAAGCTGAAGAACAATCTTCAAGCACAAGTTGTAGAAGCAGAAATCGAGGAGGAGCAACTTTTTTAAATTGCAGTATCTAAAGCAAAGGAGGAGTGTTGAAGTTTGCTTTTAGTTACTGCAGTAGTTTTTAGCAAAATAAGTTAATTAGTTTAAGATGAATTTGAATTTTGAATTTAGTTAGGTTGTTTGAATTATTGAGATATTTTAGGTTGTTTTAAATTTCAAATTAAGCAGATTATATTTTTATGTTGGCTATTTAAAGCTCCTCAATGCTTAATAAAATCATTGAAAGCTATTGAAAGTCATTTCAATCCATTGAGAGAAATTTTCAATCTTTTTGTGCTGCCCCATTTTTAAAAAACACCAACAGAGATAGAGCTTCTATTAAGAATGACAATAAGTTTTACTTACCTAGTACGTGGTACTAGAGCTCTGGTGGCATCCAAAAGATCTTGCAATTGCACGGCACTCTTAAGCTTTGTCTGCAGCAGATTGTGGAGAGTAAATAACAATACTGTACTGTAAAACATCGGGAATATAGTTAAAAAGCAGATAGGACAACGAAAATCAAAGAAGCACCTCAGATCTTGATTTTCCCCCATTATATTTTAACATCAAATTTAAGAGCTTTTCCTCAGTGACCTTGAACTTCACTTTCTGTTTTGGAGTTCTATCACCACTGCACAAATTGAGAGTGATTAAAGAGGAAACTAAAAGTTTTTTGGCAACAAAGGAAATGAAGAAAACAGGTATGTCTTACTGCCGAATAATTGCAATTACACATCGAAGCTCCTCTGATTGTCCAAATGTGCCAATAAGCCCACTTCCTTGACGTGTTAGTCCCTCAGAAGGCTGAACAGGTTCATTAACCTTCCATGGTAAAGTTGGTGGTATCGTGGATGAAAGATGTGGAGCTTTTGCATCTAGAAACATCTTCCTCAACACACACGCCGCATCATCATAGTACCTGTTCTCAGACATCATAACAATAACTCCCTTTTAGAACCGAAACAATAATGTGGGTACAGATGATGACACTATAGTGCTACCACTTCTGCTGTACTCCATGACAGTAATGATAATGTTAATAATGAAAACACGACCAACAATAATCAAAATATCAAGAAAAATATTTTAACTTAGAACTCATGATACAGGTATGAATGAAATCTTCAACTATAAAATCTAGCTCTTACCATTGGGAGTACCACTCTGAGAAAGGGATGTGCAGCCAAAACATATATGGGGGCAGAACACAAGGTCTTAAACCAATCAAGCACATAAATCTTTAAATCCTTGTTCAGGATAAAAATTACAAGTGAACATATTGATGTTGACATATTCTCTTAACACATAGGTTAGGTTTCAATATTTTCCTTTTTTTTTATCTTTTTACCTGTTCTTGGGTGTCATTTATCCTACTTAGTACTGGTCATTATTGTACTCCATTTGGTAGGAGCCCGTATGAATTTCATTATGTGAAAGTAGATAAAGCCTCATTCGCGAGGATTATGATATCTCTTGAAGGGAATTTTAAAAAATCAGTTACATTACAGATGTACAGAATTAAGTTCTCTCTGATGGTTAATATATCTTGAGATCTCAGATTCAAGAGGAAGTAGACGATTACTTTCACCTTTATTTCAGTAATGTTATCCCCAGTAAAGGCATATTTTATATACCCCATCCAGTCATCGATTTCTCCCTTCCATTTAAGGAAGAGATTCCATTTTACTTTCTCCATTTTCTTTTTCTGCCAATTAGGGCATAAGATACATGTTCCATTTTGTATTAAGAAGCTGAAAGGAGTACTGCTGAAAAGCTAAACAGTAAATAGACTAGACAGGAAGTTTCCTCATTTACTTTCTTGTTGGTGAAGAATATGAAGCATTGTAAACATTACTTGTAAGAGTTCTTCACAAAGCTCCAGCCATTCACATCACAAACATAAGAACGCCCCTCACAACGCAACAGATCAAAGCCACAAACCTAAACAAAAGGAAGAGAAATTGTCATCCTTTTCTTTTCCATCAATGTAGTCTACAACACCATCAAACGAAAACTGCCAGCATAGTATGACTCAGTTTAGAGGTCCGGGAAACAATTCAACAAATATTAACGTATTTCTTAATAATATAAACAGCAAAGTAAGAAATCAGTCAAGTAACTGTATTATAGCTGGGGGGACTAGTATCATCTATCGTCAGCAGTTGGATGATCCTTCACATGCCACAATTTAAGGCTCCACCAAATGGTTAGAGAGAACTGGAGCAAAGTTTTACCCCATTTTGAGATAGAATATACACCCACAGTATAAGCATGAAGACCAGATGAGAAGTATCTAACTTCATATTTCCAGATGTTGTGGAATAATATTGGAAGACTTAAGTGACTTACAGCTTGCCTGAAAGCTATGCAAACTTCTCTTGCCATTTGCTTCTCTGAAGGGGTTAATAGAACAGGATACCTGACCTGCAAAATGAAGCAACTTTGAACGTGTAGCCAAATATAAGCACAGATCTGCTTCTAGAGGAAAAGATCAGTACTTTGACAAATTTACTTATATACAAAAGACATTTAAGTGGGACATGACATGTTTCTCCATGAGCCTTGTATATGGGGAAATTTCCCACATCAATAAGTTATTACTTTGTCAAAACTACTTCTGTCTCCTGAGCCAAGTGCACACAGTAAATAAAAAGATGATATCACCGCTATTTTCCTTTTCTTCTCTGACTGTGTGCCTCAGGACATGACAAAAAAAATAAGGAACGGACAAAACACAGACTTCAAAAGTTGCCGATGATAAGTTGAAGAAATTACTAACTTCTTTTCCATCAGGATTTCTCATCACAACTCCATCAACAACCGGAGATTTCCTTGCCTCTGCATGTGCATATTCTGGGCCAACAGTATACACCTACGTAAATTTAATAAAAAAAAGATCAAGGATATGCGCACATCACGAGCAAGTTGTGAAAAAGGATTTCCATGGAGTTTTCTCTAATGAAGATCCCTTATGAGTCCAAGAGGTAAAAACATGGGAGCTAAGATGTAGATGGAAAAAGTTGCTAGCTCTTACTATAAATAAATGAGAACAGTATATGAGGTATGGTTTTCTGTCATTTTACCTTTCCTTTTTGGGGGCTGTGCGGGTTGGGAAGAAGCGATAGGAAAGAACATATCGAAGGAAACATGGAAATTTTAAAAAGTCACTATCTCATGATGGATACTCCCAGAGACAATTATTGGACTTGCATTTAGCTCTATGAGACCAGTAACATGGAAATATTGAGAAGTTACTATCTCCACTATAGACATTCCCGGAGTCCCAAAAACTTGAGTTCCTTGCTCCATCGATCTCTTCAGAATATGTAACCAAAAGTACCACCCAAGTTCTTAAAAATTAGCCTTGTCACTACTCTATCTCCTACTTTAGCTCATTATCCCTTCTTTTAATTTTTCCTCGTGACTTCTTTATAGCCTATTTCCCTCTAAAATATTTTACCATCTTTAATGTTTGTTTCCTTCTCAATTTTTTTTTTTCACAATTTAGAATTAATGAAAAGCTAACAATGCTTATTAAACATGTATAGAGGGATCAAGTGTGCCACAATTTCAAGTATTGATTAAGTATGGTTAATTATATCATCCCATGTCATGTATTACATCAATGTTTAATGTAATTACAATTTCTCCAAACAACATCTACTATCTAACAAAAAGAATTCAAAAAATTATGGGCCCACTAACATCTTTATGCCAGACATAATAATACCTGAGATATGCTACCCACCATAAAAAGAAAATCAAGTTTAATTGCCAATTACAGTTAAGCTCATTCACTCTAAGATACCAAAAAATAAATTTAGGAACCTTAACATCTGTTCCTCCTGTAGGCATGAATTCTTCGTATATGTATGATCCTTCACGTCTCACTCTTCTAACATCTGGATGGAACTCACTTGAGCGGTTACCAACCTGAAGAAAAAGAAAGAAGTTAAAGAACATCAAACCAAATTGCATGTACAACATACTATCAAATCTATCGTCAAATATAAATCTGACAAATAGACATAAACTATGGTGGAGGATATGAATGATTTAATAAGAGAACTTCAATTGTTAAAAGTTGCAATGTTTTTAAAAGATATGAATCCTGCTATTACAGATAAGCAACTGACAAGGAGACGCTCGCTTCAGGATTACAATTTTTCTCTCTCATAATTTTCAGTACAAAAGGAATGTCACAAGTAGACACCTAGAAGCCTATGAAGCCAAAGGAGAAGCAGGAAACTGAAATAAGTCTTGACACTATCCCAATGAAAGAAATGACAAATCCATCTCTCTAAGTATCTTCAGTGATGTTGGAGGAAAAATTTAAGTTGCGGAACATATCAAATCCTTCTCCGGAATGATTACCCTGGGAATGTATAATGATGTTGAGGTTATAACTGCAAAGCAGAGAAATGCACCTCTTTTCGAGAAAAATGTCTAAATCTCTCTTGAAATTTTTAGAATAAAAATACTTGCATCCAAGCCACAGCTAAAGACAACTAACTGAATCAGGACAGATCATCCTCAATCACACATTAGGATTTAGGGGTTTCTATACAGGAGAGTGGTTGATTAAATAATACAAGAAAATTTGCAGAATAGTCATAACAGAGGAGCTGCAGTGTCTGACTCAAAAGGAAGTTCGCCAAAGCAATTTCAAATTTCTGTGCAAAAAACAATGTTATTTTTTAATTTTTACCTTTCGGAACAATTCCTTCATTCCGCTGCCTGCTGAACTAGGGTAATATATCATTATTCTGTGATCATCACCTACTCAAACAACGAGAGACTGAATAAGACACTGTAAATGGTATTTGCATAACATCAGAAATGCGGCAGATGCGAAAGCAAATTCTAACAGTTAGAGAAACCTGCACTCTGATAGCAGTCATAAGATATAAGTAACAGACTTGAGGTCTAAGCTCAAATCAAATTAAACTTTTCAAACTCCATTTAGCAGTAACAACATAATATATTATGGTACAGTTTTGGTTTCTCATCAAAGCGGAACTTAGCTAAGAGGCATCAATGTGTATCCCACTGTTTGAGTTCATTATTTATTTCTCAAAATTTTCAAGGAACACAAAAATATGAGTTTTTCCTTTTGATGTATTCCAGTCTATTTATTTGCAGTTGTAATGCAAATGATATATTAAGCTAATCAAACAGACAAAATATACTTCCAAAATCCTGGCAAGGCAGGAAAACTGACCATCAACAGGCTTTTCCACAAAAGGTTTCCAAAAGCGATTCCCATGAACTTGGACAAAGTCATCTTCTTCCTCAAAATAATCCAGTTGTTGATAAGGCACTTCTCTATTAACGCAAGCATATCTGGGAACCGGGATCCCAAACATCTCTAGATGCTGAAATCCCACAAATCAAAGCAAAATTGTCTAAATTATGTGCTGGAGATGCAAAAAGCAAGAAGTCACTACTTTTTTACAAGGTAAGTTGTTAAGTCCCTTACAGAAGGGAGGGGGTTCTCAACAGGATAATGGGGGAACATGAACATGAACATAAACATAAAAAAGGTTAAGAACCTCAGATACTTTTCTGCGATCATGAAGAAGGTGTTGGGGCTCCAATTCATTGACAAGGAAAGGCCTAAGAGAGAGGAGCAGATAGATGAGAGAGTAATTTAAATTTGACAAGGAAAGGAAGAAGGAGAAAATAGTTACTACTTTCTCAATGCAGCATATTGTTCAACCTTGTCCAAAGGATATCCAGTGGAATGGAAGGCAATCAAGCAATCACAACAGGGCCAGCTGCAAATACAAAATAGTAGTAGTAATTAGCTAGGAATTGAGAATATTGTAGAATGAATAATTAAAGTACCTCTGAATTGGATCGTTGAGAATAGCTTTGTCCCCAAAATGCACTACCTACATGTACATGTAATCAATCGATATACAATAGAAATGAAAAAAAAGGGAAATGTAAATTACCTGAAATTCGCCAAATGAGTTTAATCTATCAAGAATCTGTCCCATGGGAGCAGAAAATACCTGCGAAATGAGTGTTAATGGTGGTGTGCATGGTGATTGGTGATTGGTGACAAATTGAAGCAAAAACAAATGAAAGAGGAGAACCTCCGGGCCGCTTTTCACCTTCTTTTCCATTACACAAACCCCTATCTTTATCTTCTTCCCATCATTCAATTCCATCAAACAAACAATGTGAATTCACTTCAATTCACGTACTAATTAATAATTAAATTAAATACTACTAATGTATTATATATGATATGAGTATTATTTTATAATAAATAAAGAGTTGTTAGAGATTCAACAATCCCGCAACTTACATACATACAAACAATACAAGGAAGAAGCTACTACAACACAAACAAACACCACGATATTGACACGCGTACCTTTCAACAAATATATCATACTCCTTCTTTCCACCTAGTATATTTATTTCTTTTTCTTTTTCATTTAAACATTGTTTAATTATATTGACTCCTAAAATATATATTAATTATATGATTAATAAGGAAATATTACATAAATTGGCCATAAAATTCAAAACAATTACATGTTCATACCTCAATCCAAAGTAATTCAAGAAATACCCTAATCATATATATATATATATATATATATATTGTATTTATATCATTAATATTTCTTATTTAGAAATTACTCATTAATCAATTATTTAGTGGGGTATTTGCTTAGTTTCCCCGAAAAAATAAGGACTTTCAAATCGTGAAAAAAATTCTTAGTTTTTCTTTATTTGGTATATACATCATATATCATATATATCATCATATATTATTAAAAGTAAAAACCTTAATATAAAATTAGATTATCATTTATCTCTATACTAAATAAATAGTTAATCAAATACTAATATTTTAATTACATTATAACAGAATTTGAAGTTCAATAACTGCACTTGAACTCTGTAGTTAGGGCAGCATTGAATGTAAAAGGTCAAATACATTGCATTACTTTCTTATACATGACAATAATATAAATGAATGAGGTAAATAAAAAGATATTGGCCTGAAATTTTATGCATCAACCAAGCAATATATTATTTATATTCTTAAAAAATTATATAATGCCATAAAAATTTAGTGCATTAACCAAATATTTCTTCTTCTCTCAGAATATTAAGTAAACAAGAAATCAGATTATCATATACTCCATCCGTCCAACAATAGTTGTTTACTATATTAAAAATAGTTGTTTACTATATTAAAAATAGTTGTCCAATAATACTTGTCCAATTTAGAAAATCAAGAGATAATTTATCTTTTGTGTCTATTTTATCCTTACTATTAAATATTATTTATCATCTAACACATTTTTTCAAGGCACTAAATTTAATAAAGTCAAAGGATAATATAGTAATATTACCTAAGAGATGTGCCAAATCAATAGTAGACAACTATTATTGGACAGATGGAATAATAATTAAATAACATTTATCAGGAATACTATTTGGTCTCTCCCATTTTTTCTTTACTTTTATAAATATATTAACTCAAGTAATTTGAGGCATTTATCTGATCACGAAGATAAATTGATGGATTAAAATTTTTGCTGTGTTTGTACTTTATATAAGTTCTTGATTGTTAGTAATTATTTTTTATGGTTTTCTCTATTATTTTCTCATTTATAATGTTTCTTCTTTATTTTTTTTTCAAACAATCAATGAAAGACATAACTTTTTACGACTTTAAATTAAATTATCTAATTTATAATTTTTTTATGTTTTCTATTTTTGTTGTAATGAAGCTTATTTATTCACCACAATTCGAATGTACTCTTTACTTTTTTTTTTTTTTTTTTTTTTTTTTTTTTTTTTTTTTTTTT
>JAJOOR010013896.1:0-14803 GCA_036250505.1 Solanum acaule | reverse complement strand
CTTGAGGATGGTGTTTGATCTACTACGAAGGTATCAACTTAGAATGAATCCTTTGAAATGTGCGTTTGGAGTTACCTCTGGAAAATTCCTTGGCTTCACTGTACGACATCGAGGAATAAAAATTGATCAAGTAAAAGTAGATGCAATTCTGAAAATGGTAGAGCCAAGAAACATCCATAAATTGAAGAGTCTGCAAGGAAAGCTAGCATATCTTAGGAGATTCATCTCGAATCTAGCAGGAAAGTGCCAACCATCCAGCCGCCTTATGAAAAAGGGCACTCTTTTCGAATGGGACCAAGCTTGTAGTAATGCCTTTGAGAGCATCAAGTCTTACTTGACAAAACCACCAGTTTTAGCAGCTCCTGTTCCTGGAAAGCCATTGATACTTTACATATCAACTTAAGAAAGATCAGTGGGAGCACGCTTAGCCCAAGAGAATGGCAAAGGGAAATAAAATTCCCTTTACTACTTGAGTAGGATGATGACACCAAATAAGTTAAAGTACTCGCCAATCGAAAAGCTATGTTTGGCCTTAGTCTTCTCAATTCAGAAAATGAAACACTACTTTCAAGCTCATGTCGTCCGTCTTATTTCTAAATCCAACCCCATCAAATTTGTGATGTCGAAATCTGTCCTCAATGATCGCCTAGCGAGATGGTATCTCCAGTTTCAACAATTTGAAATTGTGTATGTTCCTCAAAAGGCTGTGAAAGGGCAAGCATTGGCAGACTTCTTAGCAGACCACCCGATACCTGATGATTGGGAACTCACTGATGAATTACCTGATGAAGATGCAATGGTTGTTGAAGTTCAACCACCTTGGAAGATGTATTTTGATGGGGGGCTCACATCGCAAAGGAGCTAGCGCTGGGGTGATATTTGTCACTTCTCGAGAGGAGTTCTTGCAGTATTCCTTCACCTTAACGCAATGTTGCTCCAATAATGTTGCAGAATATCAAGCCTTAATACTTGGGCTTAAAATGGCGGTTGATATGAAGAAATTACAATTCCAAGTTTTTGGAGACTCTGAATTAGTGATCAATCAATTGTTGGGTAGCTATGAAGTCAAAAAGGCAGAATTGCATCTCTATCATGACTATGCACAAAAATTGATTAGATGGCTTGGAGATGTAACTCTTCAACATGTTCCAAGAAAGGAGAATAAGAAAGTTGATGCTTTAGCCGCTCTGGCTTCAACTTTAACTCTGCCCGATCAAGCGCAAATCACTATCTGCCAAAAATGGATAGTACCACCGGATGTGGATGAAGAAAGAAAGTTTGAACATCTTGTAGCTGTCTCACAAGCTGAGATAGTCGATTGGAGACATGCTCTGATTGATTACTTGTGTTACAATATACTTCCAGAAGATCCAAAGAGAAAGACTGAAATTTGTCGTCGTGCTCCTAGGTTTCTTTACTACAAAGATACTCTATATCGAAGATCATTCGAGGGAGTCCTCTTGCGTTGTCTGGGGGAAGAAAAAGCGATTCAAGCTATGCAAGAAGCACATTCTGGAGTTTGTGGATCACATCAATCTGGGCCCAAGTTACACTTTCATATAAAAAGAATGGGGTATTATTGGCCAACAATGGTAAAGGATTGCTTGGATTATGCTCGAAGATGTCAAGCATGCCAATTTCATGCAAACTTTATGCACCAACCTCCTGATGTATTACATCCGACTGTTGCATCTTGGCCATTTGATGGTTGGGGGCTAGACGTGGTCAGACCACTACCTAAATCTTCTGGTGGTCACTTGTATATCTTGGCTGCGACGAATTACTTCTCAAAATGGGTTGAGGTTGTTGCCCTCAAAGAAGTAAAGAAGGAAAATGTTGCAAACTTCATTAAGGTGAATATCATCTATCGTTTTGGCATTCCTAGTTATATACTGACAGATAATGGAAAGCCATTTGCCAATAAATTGATGGATAAGATCTGCGACCTTTTTGGCTTCAAGCAACGTAATTCTTCAATGTATTATACTGCTGCAAATGGACTAGCTGAAGCATTTAACAAGACCTTGTGCAACTTGTTAAAGAAGGTTGTCTCCAAATCTAAAAGAGATTGGCATGATAGAATGGAAGAAGCTCTTTGGGCATACCGGACGACTCATCGCACGCCGACTCAAACAACTCCTTATTCTCTTGTTTTCGGAACAGAAGCAGTCCTTCCACTTGAACGACAAATACCGTCATTGAGGCTTGCCATCCAAGAGGGACTTACTGAAGAATAAAATGCTTGTCTGCGCCTTGAAGAGTTAGAGGCTCTCGATGAGAAAAGGTTGGAAGCTCAACAAAGTCTTGAATGCTATCAAGCTCGTCTTTCTCGTGCTTTCAATAAAAAGGTTCGCCTAAGGTCCTTCCAAGTTGGTGATCAAGTCCTTGCAGTAAGGAGATCAATTATCATATCTCATAAATCAAAAAGCAAGTTCACATCAAAATGGGATGGACCATACGTCATTCTAGAAGTCTATTCAAGCGGAGCTTACAAACTTGTTGATGTAGACGGCTTGCGGATTGGTCCCATCCATGGAAAATTCTTGAAGAAGTACTATCCTTGAAGCGACGTCATACTCCTAGCCCGCAAGAGTATAAACTGTGTACGGCTCCAAAAATAAAATAAAAAAAGGTCCGCTAGGTTGAAAGTCTCGAAAGAGGTGGCCTAGGCAAAATTTAGGAAAAAATAAAAAAATTCACTCTCTGAACTACGTAATGACTTGATCCTCTTGACTGAGGTACGTAGGCAGCTTAGAGTATTATTACTCTAGGTTCAGTCATAAGAATAATTTATTTTTATTTTTAAAAAAAAAACACGTCGCCATGTGAATATCATACTATTCTTTCAGCTGAAGATTCAAGCATGCAGATTTTGAGCCAACTTCGAACGCAAATCTGTACTAATCCGTAAATCCCATGGATGTGATTTTTATATAGATTGAAGATCTCAAAGTTATATTTCCAACAAAAAAAGAAGCTCATTATTCCGATGCTCCTAGTCCACGTTGTGAATTTTCTTCCACATGTGCGCAAAGCTGAAGATTCAAACTCGTAGATTTTGAGCCAACTTCGAACACAAATCTGTACTAATCCGTAACTCCCATGGATGTGATTTTTATAAGATTGAAGATCTCGAAGTTATATTTTCAACAAAAAAGGAATCTCATTATGATGGCACTCCTACTCCACGTTATGAATTTTCTTCCACATGTGCGCAAAGCTGAAAATTCAAGCACACAGATTTTGAGCTGGCTTTGAAGATAAATCTGTATTAATCCGTAAATCCTATGGACGTGATTTTTATAAAGATTGAAGATCTAGAAGTTATCCTTCCAACAAAAAAAGAAGCTCATTATTCCGGCGCTCCTACTCCACGTTATGAATTTTCTTCCTCATGTGCGCAAAGCTGAAGAAAGCTGAAAATTCAAGCACGCAGATTTCGAGCTGAATTTGGAGACAAATCTGTATTAATCCGTAAATCCTAAGGACGTGATTTTTATATAGATTGAAGATCTCGAAGTTATCTTTCCAACAAAAAAAGAAGCTCATTATTCCGGCGCTCCTACTCACGTTATGAATTTTCTTCCTCATGTCCGCAATGCTGAAGAAAGCTGAAAAGTCAACGTTTTGTTGCTATCCTCATATAAACGCTAGCTTATGGAGTCTTTGTTTCAATAAGGAAAGGGGGCTCGTGGAAAGAAACAATCAAAATTCAAGAGGAGAAAATTCTTATTGAAATATAAGTCACTATTTTATTGCTTCAAAAAAAGAACCACTACACCATAATGAGAGAATTAGAAAATCCTAAGCAAATAAAAAAAAAAATCTAACTACGGAAAAAGTTTGAAGCTTATGATTTCTTGGCGACTTTTCTCAACCGCCCCTTCCAGCTTGGCTAGTCTCTCAACTTCATCGTTAGACATCACATTATTTGCCTCAATGGTATAAATCTCACCCTCCGTAATGGTGACATTCTCTTGACTTTTGGACAGCTTCTCTTGATATTTGTTAATGAGCGCGGTAACCTTCTTTTTCTTGGAAGTCAAGGCTTTTAAGTCTTTCTCCACATCTGCTAGAGTTGCTTGAAGTTTCTCCATGGATCCATCCAACTTTTCATGTGCCAGCTTTGCACCATCAAGACGGCGTTGTGCATCAGAGAGGGCCTTTTCATGTGATTATTTAGTCATCTTTGATGATCTTAAAGTATCATACTCTGCGTACGACTTGAAGAAATTCTCGACATGATCCTCTAAAGAAGAAACATCAATAATGTTTACCTTTCTAATCTCCTCAAGAGTTGAAGCGATACTTGACTCCAATTCTGTAAAGCCATCTGAAGAACCTAAGGAAAATTGTGTAATCCATCCACACAATGCGCCCCACATCTCAGAAACAAAGATTGATTTGGCGCGGTAAATGGTTTCTTGTGGCTCAAAAGTAGGAGCACCAGGTCGCAATGGCCTACTTGGTGACTTTCTTGGTGGAACTACTTCCAATGAAGGAATCACGTCATTAGAAGGTGACTTTCTTGGTGGAACTACTTCCAATGAAGGCATCAGGTCATTAATGGAAGAATGAAAATCTTTTGTAGCCACATCAAGACCATTAAGATCTACTGTGAAATCTGCAACCGCGCCATTGTTAAGATCGCCACCATTTAGTTCTTGAAGGTCCAACTAAAAAAAAAAAAAGTAAGAACAAAAAGATGATCAAATTCAAAACTTTGAAAAAAAAAAAAGAAGATGAGGGGGCCTTACTTGTTTTGCCAATTCAAACAACGATGCCGAATTCGAATCCTCATCAACAAAGTCGTTATCATCAATGACAATTGTATCTAAAATATCAATACCACAACAAATATCATCTAGTTCTTGTGCCTTTCTTTTTGGACGATTCCAGTGATGATATGTTGGACTAGGAGATGCATTGGATTGTCCAACACCATCCGGTGAAGCGTACATATGAGAAATTTCATCACAAGGCGTCTCAAGGTTTGACGTTTGGTCATTACCATTGTCTGATGATACATAAAGTTCATTTGTTCCAGAAGAATCATGGCCAACTTCGGGAGCAGGTGAAGTCGCCTTTGAGGCTAATGTGAGACGCCTCAATTTTGATTTCGCAGGCACATCCCCATCTTTCGAGGTTTTAGACTTGGATGAGGTCTTAGCGACTTGCAGAGTATCATTTGACTTCACTTGAGATTTGGAAAAAGGATGTGACCTTTCCTTTGATTGATCAGAAGCCCCTTTAGATGAAGTGGATGTAGAGTCTTGCTTCGTCTTCTTCAAAATGATGCGGAGGTTTCCTTGGGAAGTATTCATCCTTTGGGATGGCCACCAGTCTAAATACTCGCGGGTCATTAAAGGAGCACCCTCTAATGGGCACGTTGGAATCATGACTTTATAAAAAGGATTACATCGAAAAGAGGAATTCCAAAGTTGCACCAATGTTAATAGTGTACCATCGTAAGGATGCTCCACAAGATCTCCGGGAACATCTTGACAAAAACAGAATTGTTGACTAAATCTGATAGGGTTGTAGGACTCCACGATGAAATTTGAATCATGACTAAGGGTTACATAGCCTGAACGAAGGCTTATGATATATTCGTTCCACGAATTTGAAAGCTTGCCATTATCAGCAAGCTGCAAATCCCTCCCTTGCAGCATTGCTAAATGATGGAAGCGACGGGCATCATCCTGTTGAAATAACTTTTGGGCGTCAGTAAAATTAACACACTTGGCCATCTTCTCGCCAGAAATTTTGCAAAGAGGTATCGATCGATGTGAACGATTGGCACGATGATGAGTCCCAAAGTATTCCCCAAGCCAACCATATACATAGTGTATGGGGAAAATTATATTTGCCACACTCAAGTTTGAAGAAGTAGAGATTTTTTTCAAGCTACGATATATGCTTGCAAGAACTGGGATCGCTAAGGAGAATTTCTTTCCATGAGCCATCAAGCTCGCAACTTTAAAAACACTAGCGCGCACATGGTTGACTTTCTTATTCGGAAGCACAAATTTGCAAAGACAACAAGCAAAGAAGGCTGCCAAGTTAGTCTCATCTCTAAGTGATTCCTCCACATCTAACTTGACAAAGGGGGCATTCTCCTCATCAGTCCGCGGTAGGAAGTTCGAATCAATATGTCCAGAAGGATTGTGGTTTAATCTTGGCTTTGTGGCTCGTACCTTTGATACCTTTTGCGGAGGCTCAGCATATCTATTAGGTCCTCTAAACCAAAACTTCACCCAATCATGGACGGACACCTCCTGGCGATCATCTTTCGCTAATCTGTAGAAGGCCAAAAACAAATATCAACAACTTCGGGGAAGAATCAATTCTTTTTGAGTATCTGTCCGTGTCAATTCTTTCGCCGAGGGAACGACTTCGTCATAAAAGTGCCCTTGTACGGGGAGACCTCCAATGGCTTGTAAGTCCCAAAGTGATATGGACATCTCTCCAATGAAAGTAGAAAGCGTATTGGTAGATGGGCGCCAAAGTTCACAAAAAGCATGGAGTACATTGTCGTCATAGTCGTACGTGAACAAAGAAGTATATACATCGTCATAGACCTTGATGAGCTCCAAAATCTCCTTGTGGCAGGGCAGCACGTCCTCTACCCATTCCCAGTAGCCAGGTGTGTAGAAAACATTGCCAAAGTTAGAAGAGGGAACACGCCAATTGTTGAAACTTCCATCAGAATGAAAAGATTTGGAAGATGTTGCGTCATGATGAATCGTTGATTTCAGTAAAGGAACTTTCATGCTAGTAGCCTTGCTCGAGAAGTTTCTCATAACATCTTTGGTATCCATTTTCGACCATTCTTTAAGGAGAAGAGATTCATCATATGCTCCACTAACAAGGGAGAAGACGCTGATAGCAGGAGGTTGAACCTCCAAAAGTAGAACTTTGGCATTTGGATTTTGCTGGTGGTCGCCCACTATTTCAAGAAGAGGATGCGGCGAATCTCGGTCGCGGAAGTGCATCATGTTGCGGGATCGAAGTCGTATTTCTCTATCAAATACCTGCAAAAAAAAATTAAACAAAAGAAAAAGTTCAGATTCGTATGAACATGTCCAAAGTAAAGGTGGTAACCTCAAATTTTTGCGGTTGGTGGAAGGCTGATTTCAAATAGAAAAATGAATCAACACAGATGCAATCTAATCGTGGTTTTCGTATATAATGTAGCCCTATGAATTTACTTTCCAACACCACAAACCGCTTGTGATTTCGTTATTCCTACGTCGAGATATGAATTTTTTCGCGAAGTCGCACAAAGCTGATGCGTTCAGTTTATCAGAATTTTAGGCTGAGTTCAAGAAATCACCTGAGTAAATTTGAGAGTTGTCTGATCGTGATTTTCAGATATGTTGTAGCTCTATGAGTCTAATTTCTGGAAAATCAAACGGATCACGATTTCAATATCCCTACAATGAGATATGAATTTTCTACCAAAATCGCGCTGAGCTGACAAAGGGTGACGAAAATCAAAGTTGGAAAAGGAAGAACTCAATTGAACTTGATGATGCGGCAATGTGACATACAATCACCAGGAGAATTTGGGTATATATAGATTTCAAAATATGGAGACATCAATTTGATTCCTACAAATTATGGAAAATTATAATGATGGAAAGTTTAGTTCCTACAAATTATGAAAATTATGGTAAGTTTTCATAGGAATTAAATTATGGAAATTTTCCATGGGAATCAAATTATGGAAATTCCACTTAAACCAAATTATGGCAAGTTTTCATAAGAATCAAATTATGAAAATTTTCCAAAGAAGTCGAGTTATGGAAATCTCATAGAAACCAAATTATGGTAAGGTTTTCTCGGAAACTACATGGGGAGTAAAAAAAAAAGCCCCGAATGAGAATAGACTCGCGCAATGAGAATTTGAATTCCTTGCGTTTTATTCAAGTGATTGAGCAAAGTTGGAAAAAAAAATCGGCAGGGCATTCGACCCCAAAGAAAGCAACGCCTAAAATTTGCGTCGAAATCACAAGCTTGGTATCACCAAGTCAAGCTTGTAGACGCAATCCTTGCTCATTGAATTGGCGGTCATTTTGTAGTTGGTGACCCAAATGAAATTACCAAACTATGAAGAAATGTCATGCGATAAGCCTTCATGAGGTCGAAACACTTCAAGTCAAAAATGAGTTTATAAACAACCGAAAGTCAAATGACCTCTTACAAATTAGAGAATGTTGTCATGAAGACTCTGGTAAATGTTGACATCAACATATCGGCATAGTCATTTCTCATGAAGCTTCAAATGTTTCATGAAAGATCAACTACAAAAAAAAAAAAAAAAAAAAAACATCTGCTTCACAAATACTTCAAGGCTTGTCTTTACAAGTTCGATAAATCGAGCACCCTAACAAGTCTCGAAGCAGGGGGCATTTGTAGACAGTGAAGTTTTATTGATAAATCCATACTAAATTTGGATTAAATCTTAAATTCATAATACGTTGACCAAGTCAAATTACTGGTTAATAAAGTCGGATTAATATTTAAGTCAAAATTATATGACTTAAATCAAGTCCAAATAACATTTGGGCCAGTCCATTAAATTGACAAGATGAGCCCAACTCATGTTCTTCAGGCCCAGGGGTCAAAATTGCTTCGACCAAAATACCCCTAAAGCCCTAGCTCAAGCCTATATAAAGAGGTCTTCATAAGACCAGAAGAGACACACATACATCCACACAAAAATACATAATTGCTCTTTAGTGGTGATCTGCAAGTCTTCCGCATACAAAGAAGTCTTCGCTCATAGTATTGAGCCGCAAGTATTCCGCCAAATCAAGAACATCTGTGGAGAGAAGAATCAGGGGATTACATATCTTTTTAAGAAATTCTATAAAGATTGTAACCTTCGCATTAATTCAAATACAAATATTATTGTTTGCTTGCTATTTTTCTTTTCTTGTTTACTGTATTTCAGGATTGAAACTTTAGACGCTTACAATGCCTATTGCGCATTATATATTTATTCCTCAAGTGTTTTGACTATATATTTTGCAAGATAAAAAAATATGAAGGCTATTCACATATATATACAAATGACTTCTTTGGTTTAATGTAAAGTTTAATTCTAAGCTTTCCATTCTGAACTATCTTTAATTTGTCTTCCATGGCAATGGTAGCTAGCCACTTAGGAGTCGTTTGGTAGAGTGTATAAAATAATGTTAAATAGAGTGTATTAGTAATGTTTGTATTAGTAATACTTATATTAATTATACATAAAATATTTTTTATGCATTGTTTGGTTAGGCGTATTAAAAAAAAGTATGTATTGTATAAAAATATTTATTTACAAAAGCATCCTCCACAATTATGGTGGAAAGGATGTAAAAGTGCTTTTGAGGGGTAATTGGGTTGTTAAACATGCTTGGAAGTGGCAAAATGGGTAGTTTATATGGGTATACACTCATATTTACCCATTTTAAATGGGTTGGGTATCCAACTCATTTAAAAATGGGTAAAAACGAGTAATACTCATATTTACCCATTTAAAAGTGGGTAGTTAAATGGATAATATGGGTAAAAAATGTTCATTCATAAAAGAAAGAAAAATGATTAGAGGTGGGTGGTAAAAAAAGCTTTTTAATGAGCCAGTCTTAGAGTGGAAATGCAGTTCAAAAATGCCTAAGGGTCATTTTATTTCGTACCTTAAGGCAAGGAAGTTAGTTTATAAGGGGTGTGTCTATCACTTAGTCCGAGAGTTTCCAGAAGTCTTTCCAGTCTTCCCGGAGTCCTTCCTAAGAGAGATAGACTTTGGTATAGACATTCTTCCAAATACTCGTCCTATATCTATTCCGCATATAAAATGGCACCAGCAGAGTTGAAATAGCTTAACGAGCAGTTGAAAGATCTCTTTGATAAGGGCTTTATTCGACCAAGTGTCTCACCTTGGGGCGCTCCGGTCTTATTTATGAGAAAGAAAGATGATTTCCTTAGGATGTGTATAGATTACCGTCAGTTGAACAAGGTTACCATCAAGAACAAGTATCCTCTTTCGAGAATTGATGATATTTTCGATCAACTACAGGGTGCCACCTGTTTCTCTAAGATAGATCTCAGATCTGGCTACCATCAGTTAAGAGTAAGGGAATGTGATATTCCAAAGACATCGTTCAGAACCCGTTATGATCATTATGAGTTTTTGGTCATGTCTTTTGGTTTGACCAATGCGCCTGCAACATTCATGGACCTTATGAATAGAGTTTCAAACCTTATTTAGATATGTTCGTTATCGTCTTCATTGATGACATACTAATCTATTCAAGGAATGAAGAAGATCATGCTAGTCATCTCAGAATAGTTCTCCAGACTTTAAAAGATAGGGAGTTATATGCCAAGTTCTCTAAGTGTGAGTTTTGGCTTGAGTCTGTGGCATTCTTAGGCCATATTGTGTCTGGAGAGGGAATTAAAATTGATACCCAGAAGATAGAGGCAGTGCAGAATTGGCCTAGACCCACATCTCCAACTGATATTAGAAGTTTCTTGGGTTTGGCCGGCTATTATAAAAGGTTCGTAGAGGGGTTCTCATCTACTTCATCCCTTTTGACCAAGTTAACTCAGAAAACAGTGAAATTTCAATGGTCTGAAGCTTGTGAGAAAAGCTTTCAGGAATTGAAAAAAGAGGTTTACTACTGCCCCAGTTTTGACCTTACCAGAAGGTACACAAGGCTTTGTTGTCTATTGTGATGTGTCTAGAGTTGGTTTGGGTTTTGTGTTAATGCAAACTGGCAAGGTTATAGCTTATGCCTCCAGACAGTTGAAAATTCATGAGAAGAATTACCCAACCCATGACTTAAAGTTGGTTGTTGTAGTGTTTGCTTTGAAGATATGGTGTAATTATTTATATGGTGTTCATGTAGATGTATTCACTGATCACAAGAGTCTTCAGTATATGTACTCAGAAAGAGCTTAATCTCAGACAAAGGAGGTGGTTAGAATTACTCAAGGATTATGACATGAGTATTCTTTACCACCCAGATAAGGCTAATGTTGTTGCTGATGCTTTGAGCAGATTACCTATGGGTAGTACCGCCCATTTTGAGGAAGATAAGAAAGAGTTAGCAAAAGAGGTGCATAGACCTGCACGACTAGGAGTTCTACTAATGGATTCCACAGAAGGAGGAGTAGTGGTGATGAAGGGGATTGAATCATCATTAGTGTCTGAAGTAACAGAGAAGCAAGACCAAGATCCTTTATTGCTTGAATTAAAGGCAAGTGTTCATAAGCAAAAAGTGATGGCTTTAGAACAAGGGGGAGATGGTGTTTTGAGGTATCAAGGTAGATTGTGTGATTGATTTCAAGGGTAATTGGGATGATCACTTATCTCGCATTGAGGTTGCTTACAACAATATTTACCATGCTAGCATCCAAATGGCTCCATATGAGGCTCTTTATGGGAGAAGATGCCGATCTCCTATTGGATGGTTTGAAGTTGGTGAAGCAGGGTTGATAGGACCAGATTTAGTTCATCAACCTATGGAAAAGGTGAAAGTGATTCAAGAGAGGTTGAAAACGGGCACAGAGTCGTTAGAAATCTTACACTGATGTTAGGAGAAGGGAGTTAGAGTTTGAAGTAGATGATTGGGTATACTTGAAAGTTTCACCCATGAAGGGTGTCATGAGATTTGGTAAGAAGGGGAAGCTTAGTCCCCGGTATATTGGCCCTTACAGAATATCCAAGAGGGTTGGTAATGTAGCTTATGAGTTGGAGCTACCACAAGAGTTAGTTGCGGTCCATCCGATATTTCACATCTTCATGTTGAAGAAGTGCATGGCTGATCCTTCATTGATCATACCAACTGAAGATATTGGGATCAAAGATAGCTTACCTTATGAAGAGATTCTGGTCCAGATTCTAGATCGCCAAGTTCGCAAGTTGAGAACAAAGGAGGTAGCATCAGTCAAAGTTCTTTAGAGGAATCAGTTTGTTGAGGAAGCCACTTGGGAAGCGGAGGAGGATATGAAGAAGAGATATCCACATCTCTTCGAATCCACAGAAATTCCAGAACAAGGTACTAATTCTCTTCTTAGTACTCTTTAACTTATGAGATTGCATGTTGTATTTGCATTGCTTGTTGGGTGTTTGAGCTAAATGTTAGATGTTACACCCTTAGCCTACTAAGAGTAAGCTCATTTGAGGATGAATGTTTCCAAGGGGGAGATATTGTAACACCTCATAACTAGAAAGAACTAAAAAGGAATTTAAAAGGGGAAATAGTCATTTTTGGAAGGTATAAAGAAAATCTGAAATATTTTAAGTGTGTATAGTTGAGTTTTTGGTAAACTTGAAAGGACCATAACTCCTAGATCAGGATGAGTTAGGTGTGTTTCCAGATATCGTAGGAAATATCTTGGAATAATATTTCCAACGCTGCCGAGTTTACTCAATTCCGAGTTTGTATGAGTGAGATATGTCCATTGGAAGTTGGGCTGTCTAGTTAAGAAAAGTCAAAATCGGATTTAAAAGGGTAGTTTAGTCTTTTCCTTACCCTTTTATTTTAAATCGTTTTTGGTAATTACTTAGGAGTCTAAGCTGAACTTGGTCAATTAACGCTTTGGTAGAATTGAGTTAGGGTTTTAGAGAAGAGAAAAGAAAAGGAGAAAAAAGAAGGAGAAGCAAGGAAATCGTCAAGTTCTTGAAGCTAAGATCGTGGATTTCGTCAAGGGGTGATCCCTACGAGGTATGTGAGTTCACAAAGCATTGGGTTCATTCGCCCATGCGCCAAACATGTTTTATTCAGTGTAATTTCATCCTAAAAAGATTGAGAATTTGATGTTCTTGAGTTGTGTTCTTGAATTACGTTCGTTCTTGAATTTGGGATGAGATTAAGGAGTTCTTGAGAGTTTAAGGTCGATTGTTAGAGTTGTTTTGAGTTAGATTCTTGTGTACATACACTGGGTATATGAATTCAAAGAGTATTTAAGAAAAAGAATCGAATTTAGGCAAATTGGAGTTAGAAAACGAAGAAGGAACAAGTCAGCAGAATCTGGGTACCAGGTCCGCGTCGCGGACCTATTCCTCAGGATTGGAAAAATCTTCCTCGCATCGCGGAGAGCTCACAGACCGTTCTGCCTCAAAATTTATTTCGCGACCAAATAATTAAATGCATCTCCGCATCGCGGACTTGCTTCCAAACAATGATTTCTTGATCATTTCTCATGTTTAGCTATTTCAAATCACTCCTAAACATCATGAGATCTTTCCTATCACAAATCACAATCCTTGAATCCATAATTCAATTCAAGGATCAGTTAAGAGTCAAGTCAAGAGAAATTAAGAGTCAAGTTAAGAGAAGTTAAGAGTCAAGTCAAGAGAAGTTCATAGAGTCTTCCAAGAGTCTTTTACAAATGTTTTAACTTTGTTTTAAGACTTGAGTTTTGAGTTGAGTAAAGAGTAAAGTTTGAAGTTCATTTCTTCAACAAAAGAGTATATCGGGACAATGTATTCCCAAAGAGTAAAATATTTTCACATTTAAAGAAGAAAGGAAACCTTGATTTCCAAAAGTGCCTTTGAGCTAGTTTTTCAGTAAAGAGCCGTTGAGCTAGTTTTTTTAGTAAAGTGCCTTTGAGCTAGTTTACAGTTAAAAAGTAAATGCTTTCACGCAAGAGAGGAAACTTTGATTTCCAAGAAGAGCCTTTGAGCTAAGATTTAGAGCAATTATCTCAAATCACGGAAGGAAGTATGTTTTTTCTTATAAAAACATAAGAGCTAGTACCATATTTTGGGAGTAATATTGAGCACCGATATGGGGGAGAGTTCAGACAACTCACAGCCCCCATAAACCATGTAGCCACCATGGGTAGAAAAAGGGTCATACTTTTTAGATGATTCCTTAGTATTTTTTAGCATAGACTAGTGGATCCACTTAGTAGTTCAGGTTCTATACCCCCGGCAAGGTATAGGACGACCCTGGCAGCATGAGGCAAAACATTGTATCATCACGATAGCTCTTAAGTGATAGTTGTCGATTAGAGAAACTTCCACATCAGTATTTTGTATTTTTATATACATCAAAAATATTTGTATTTTTATATACAAACAAAGTTCATATTGTATCTTTGCATACATACAGAGTTATTATTGTATTTCTAAATACACAAAGTTGAAAACCAAGTTTTAAAGATTTTCTTTATACTCCATTTATTTACACTGCTTTATATTGAAATCAGTTGAGTTAAGTTGAGCCAGGTAAGTTCTTCAGTTCCTTTCAAGCTTATGTCTTGTTTTAGAATTCCCCTCGCATACTCGTACATTCAATGTACTGATGCCATTTGGCCTACATCTTATTATGATGCAGACACAGGTAACAAGGATCATCATCCAGCGCCTCGTTGATCCAGTTGAACACTCAGAATCGGTGGTGAGCCTCCTTGCTTTCCGGAGGATCCCTTTTTATTGCTTTCCAGTATTTAGTTCATTAAGATGTTGTGGGTCTTGTCCCAACATCCATCTCAGTTATTAGAGGCTTCATATAGACATCAGTTAGTTCATTTGTCATTACTTTGTTATTGGCTTATGTTCAGATTTGAGTTGCCACTTTGGCTAAGTTAAATGTTTATTTCTAAAACACTATGGGGACGTTTGATAGAGTGTATAAGAATAATGTTGAATATGATGTATTAGCAATGCATGCATTAGTAATGCAAGCATTAGTTATGCTTGCATTATTTCTTATACATTGTTTGGTTTGATGTATTGGAAATAGCAAGCCTTGTATAAAGACTATTAAAAAATATTTGTTTACAAAAATACCCCCACATTATT
>JAJOOR010013895.1:0-11410 GCA_036250505.1 Solanum acaule | reverse complement strand
ACTCCAACATAGTTTTGGTAATAAGCACCACCTACAAGCTTCCCATCATGTATGCAGAGATCGCTTAAAGTCGACCATCCCATTTCAACAGAGTCGTGACACTTTACAGGCTCCCATGAATAAACCTTCAGGTCAAAGGTGGTCAACAAACATGAGAATTGCTTATTTCAACAATAAAATTACAAAAATGCAGTATGCCAAGAGCTTAACCTTCAAGCTATCATCCAGTCCACAAAACAGAGTCCTTCCCTCCGGGTGAAAGGTGATTGATCGTACTCCTGCAGCCTAGAAGTACACGTCAAAACTTTCCAAACATAATTGTGTCCGAGTAGATTAAATTTTAACATAAAAATCTAATCAAAACAAATATACTGGAAGTATCATATCCTGTTTTCAAATCACAGAAAAATATGCACCAGTATCAATATTGCCCAGAAAAGAAGATTATACAAGCAAGATAAATTTATTCACATTGCCAGTTATTCTTAGTTCTATCCCTGAAAAGAACACCACATTCATTGGACCAGTAAAGCGTTTGGAGTGAAAAACAAGTCTAATGGTTCTATGCTTCTAGCCCACCTATCCTTCTAATGCATCCAAGAGTAAACTGAGACGTAGGGGGCACAAAGACGGCAGAAAATATCTTGAGGAGCAAATCTAATGGTTTTATCTCACATATCCTTCTAATGCATCCAAGAGTAAACTGAGACACAAGGGGCACAAAGACGGCAGAAAATATCTTGAGGAGCTAGCCTAATGTTTTTTTTTTTTTTTGACAAAGGTAACAGTTTTGTGTATTAATATTTAGCACTAAAGGCTGGGATCCCAAATTTACATCATGGAGCTACATACAATTGCGTGTACTTAAAACAAAACTAAACTAGATCCTACTTCATCTTACAAAGGACCTAGGATATCTCTAACCGCTATAGGATCATCTACATACTCCGAACTACACCAATAGCAAAAATGGTTTTATCTCACATATCCTTCTAATGCATCCAAGAGTAAACTGAAACATAAGGGGCAGAAAGACGGCACCAAATATTCTTAACAGATCCCAAGTCATATGTCTCCTACGGAATCTCTTCCTATCATCCTCTGAAAGATAGGAAAAGAAACTCACATGAGATAACCATTTCGATCTTATATTGCTTATCAAAGAAAGAACCTCATAGTTATGTTGACAAAATAAATGCTTCGCTTCAATAATTTCATGTAGTATAGCCAACTTACTAAATTGTAACTTCTAAGACATTTTTAAACAGCAAATTAAAAGAATATCTTATTTAGTTACAAGCACTTTTGGTATAAGCACATAACAGAAAAGGCGGCAACTTCAAGGGGGAACTTTAAGTATGAGCAGTCAGAGTTATTACACCAATGTATACAAATATCTGGATATAATCCTAACAACTAACAGCCAAACTAAGAACGCCTCACAAGCTCTTTGCTTGCACATGGTGTACATTTTTTTAAAAGAGTAAAAAGTTGAAAGAAGATGGCATAGATACCTCACGTCTGGTCGATCCAATCAATTCAAATGTTTCCAAATCCCAAAAGTTTACGGTACGGTCAGCAGAACCTGAGAACAACTCAAGTGTTGAAACAAGATCACATGGACAGCAGAAAAAAATATCATTACTTGGATAGAGACAAGGTACAAAACTCTATTGAGTTTAGAAGAATCAATTATTTGATCCTGCTATAATATACCATCTTAAGATGGATCTGGCTTTAAAATTCCATCACAGATGGACCATAATAGATGGAGAGCAAGAAAATTCTTTAAAACATTTTCCACTCTCAAGTACACCACCACCTCTTGAAATGTTTGAACTTCTCATAATCTGACCAATGAATCAGTAAGACTAATCCTTTTGCTTAAAAACATGCACCTTTTCCTGTGATTTCTCTTTTCTAAATTACCAGATTCTCTTTTCTAATTGAAAAGTTAAGCAAGAACCACTATTTATGACAAGGGAAGGCAAGAACACAAAACCTTTTGGCAAGACTATAAAAAAAGCATGTAGCATGTTTGGCCAAGTTGCCGAAATCAGCTTCTTTCGAGAAGTACTTCTTATCAAAAGTATCAGAAATCCTTTTCGAGAAAGTGCTTAGGAAGAATCGCAGTTTGTGTTTGACTAAATTATTTGAGAAGTGCTTTTGTTATAAGTTTGGTAAAATTGCAAAAGTATTTTTGAGTGGTAAATTACGATAAAGGGAAGCCACAACTAATCAATTTGGTAAATATTATTTAGATGGGTAATCTTGTCCTAAAAGAATCAAAAGCAATTACTTTTGGAAGAAGCTATTTTTTTCCACTTCTGCTTGAGAAAGCTGAAAAGCAATTTCCGGTACTACTCAAAAACACTTATTTCTTCACCAAAAGCTTTGCCAAATACCTTCAATTTCTAAAATAAGAGTTTTTTTAAAAAAAAAAAAAAAAAAAAAAAGAAGAAGACGACATATTTGGCCTTTAGTAGCTTGGACAAACAAGCTATAGTGGTATGTTAACCACTAAGTTAATGATAATTGATCCTTGTTTTAGAAGATGTAGAGTCGCGACTGAAATTTAAAATAAGACAAAAGAAAGATTAAGGACAAAGGTAAGGAGAATCATTTAGATCAAAAGAAAAGGATAAGGGAAAGAAGAAAACCAGACATAAATAGTTCAGAGCACCATTTCTATGATTGGGTACAGAATAAAAGGAGTACCTGTTGCCAAAAGAAACTCAAATGGATGGAAATCTATGGATCGAATGTGCCCCTCATGGAACTTAAAGTCGTGCAAGAGCTTTCCAGCTGTTAGGTCCCATACCTGACTAACAATAGAGGTTAATACTCTAGAAAAGAAGAGTCTATAATGCCACATTTGTTTTAGCCAACTTAGAAATTACCTTCACAACATTGTCAAATCCGCCAGAAACCACCCAGCGGCCATCAGGAGAGAATCTTATGGTACTTATTCCTCGAGTATGACCTTTGTATGTGTGGATGCATCCTTTTTTTCTTATATCCCATATCTTAAGATTAGTATCCATAGATCCAGATGCAAAAAATTCACCAAAAGGATGGAATTCACAGGCAGTACAATATGATCTGTGTCCCGTAAGAGTGCGAACCACTACACTTGAAGAACAATTACCGGATTAGGAGTCAAACTGGATATGACTTGCTCATCTAAGCACAATAGGATTACATATTTTGTTTAATACGCAGATAATTCGAACACTTGAAGGATGTTCAGTTAAATATGACTAGTGTCAATCAATGGTGGAGGCAGGATTTTTCACTAAAGGGGGTTCGAAGTATGAAGAAGCAAAACTGACAAAAATTACAAAATGAAAAACAGAGCAAAGTGGGGAAGGAAAAGACTAACCTTAACCCACTAAATTAACTTATATTTTCATGCCCCATTTAGTGTTTGTCCTACTTTTGCCTTACTCCATCGTGAAATTTCTGTTACTTTTTTTCTTTAACTTTGCAGTGTTCTACTTTATTTTTTAAAATCTTATTCCGAATTAGTGTCCATTCAATCATAAATTACTTTGAATATCGTCAAGATTCTTTAAAAAGGTGTAAGGAATGAGTTACTAATATTATAATACATATTCAGAAGTCAAATAAATGGCGTCATTTTTAGTTCATTTAAATTTAATTTAGTACAGTTTTCCTCTCTCGAAAATACAATTGAAAAAAATAGGAAAGAGATACCAAAAAATCAAAGAAAGTAAGTTCAATTAAATAGATAATGTTAAAAGGATCTTCACAACTTTTAAATTTCTTAATTTTAATTTACTTTTAAAAATAGTTTTCTATCTCAATTGCAAGTTCAATAATAATTCATCGTTTTTTAAAAGAGTTTCTTCGAATTAGTTCATTAAAAGAGGGTTTTTTTACGTAGAAACAAAATGAGCAACAGAGATAAGAAGAATAACAGGCAAAAATAGTGTGCCTAACAAATTGGAACAAAGACAAATTGAGAAGGATAAATATAATAGAAGAGAAAAATAACAAAAAAGTAGGAAGAATAAAGCTGTCAATGGAGCCCAAAAATAATGAGGCTTTCCAATTGGGTTGGAGTTTGAAGCCCAAACAGCTGCAAGCTGAGCCCAATCTGCGGGGAAAGTCAAAGCAAAAACAAGGGGAAAAAGAAATGCAGTGGGCAAGAATAGAACCAGAGACCCAGGGAATGGTTGAACCCCCTTAACTACTAAGCTAAGCTTCTTAACTGTATCAAGGGGGTTCATTATAACATAGATACTCATAAAATTCAAATTTGACCTTAGATATACAGTGCATTTTCCCGGTGAGGGAGTTCGCCTTCACATAGATCCGCCCTTGGAGTCAATCTTGAAATCATAAAGCAAGTTTCTTGTGTAAATGAAGATCCAAAGATGCTCTTTCAGTTACATACCGAGTTGGGTTAATATATACATGACCATACAGTAAGTGTTAATTGCAATTAACTGTACATCATACTATAGTGAAGCAGTTAACTTTCTATTTGCACGAGGAATCAAATCAACCAGCCGTTTTTACGTAAAAAGACATTTACTACAGTTAAGACAACACATAGCTCATTTACACCAAAATAATCAGGCCAACAGGCTGAGGCACCTTCAGGCGATGCTTTCTCGTTGCTAGAAGTTCGCAGGTAAGACCAACATTTAATAAATAGGACAAATGCTTAAGAGGATAAAACATCAATGTCATAAAATAAAAATTGTGAGCACATTCTTTTTTTAGAATGTATTGCAAGCACTTTCACTGCAATTCTTTAAGAGTAAAACTAGTATAGATTTTATAGAATATATAGAGCTAAAGAGATAAATTGACTTACTTTTTGTTTCTTCCAGATCCCATAGCTTTATTACACCTGATGAAGCTCCAGCAAGCACTAGAACCTCTGCTGAGTCAAAAGCTACAGATTCTATTGGACTCGTATGACCACTTAGGCTCTGAATAGCACAAAACCAGACTATTCAGTCCCATTTGACAAAAGTGATTCAAGATAAATAAAAACATGTAGCAGTCAGCTCTTTGCAACACAGTGAATCAACAAATAATTTCATGCATTCATAGTTAGATGAATGACCCATCACTCGACACTCGAAAGGTTTACAGTTTCCATATATTTGTATTCTTTGTCATACCAAAGGTTGCAACTAAACACATTAGTTGGATGAATAAATCATAATATTTGGAAATATATGATCAACATGTTACCTGTTTCAGATCATCCAAAAGAACCACAGCAGTCTGGTATTTCAAGTGGTAAAGATTCTTATAAGGCACCAATAAAGAAACAATGGTAATATAACCTCACTTATATCTAAGTGGCAGCATTAACAATTTTAGAAATTCTCTGCCCCATCTAAAATGCACATCACACCTCATTCCTCAATCCTCACCCACTCTAATTATCTAGAGAAACCCCAACAACAAAATCAGCAGCAGTAACTCTTCCCGCATAGAAGGCATAATCATAATAGATCACTCATTTAATGCATTTTGCATTTGAATTAAACGTTCACAGAAAAAGAAAGATCTCATTGTGAAACAAAATCAATTATCCCAATTAAGCGAAACAACATTACTCAGGCAAGTGAACTGGAAATGATAGATATTTGAACTCACCGCGGTGGATGTTGGTTTACCAATGGACCAAAGATTCACATTTTGATCATCTCCACCAGTGAGAAACTGTCTACGCGTCTTCTTCCCAAATCTTAAACAGTTTACATTCCCCGAATGCGCCACAAATTCCTCTATATTTCACATTAGTCAAGAATAAACAAGAACTTATTGCTGAAAACTAATACTTCTCCACATAACTTTTTTTTATCCCCTTCCAGAAAACTCCCACCTTTTTGCTCCCCCGCGACTCGAACCCACAACCTTAGAGTTGGAGGTGAAGGTGGAGGGTGTTTACCATCCGAGCAACCCTCATCACTTCTCCACATACTTGAACTTAAAAACAAAATCACACATTAAACCTCAAAAAACTCACCTACAACACCAACTCTTAGCTAAATCTAAAGACTTAGGAAACACAAAAAATAAATCATACCACAAAAATCCAACTATTCAGCTCACTCCAACCAAATTCTCTAATTCCTAAGCAAATTCAAAAAAAAATTCTTTCCAAGTTACTAAAATTCTACTTCAATTTTCAGCAGCTAACTATAAAATTTTACACAACACTCTCAGATCAAACAAATATCATAACAACACAGTAAAATTCAAACTTAACGCACATTTAAGTAAAATAAATAGAAGGAATAGCAAAATTCAAAAAAGGATACGCAATTTGTAGCCACGCTTAGCCATTCTGCACCACGAATCGGAAAACTCGCCGGAAAACAAAAAAGCATAAGATTAGAGCACCGACAAAAGTCACCGTCCGTCGTCAACAGAGAGAAGAAAACTTCGATTGTGGATGACAGAGAGGGGGAAGAAAGGAAGGGAGAGTGAGTGCAAAATCCACAGAGAAAGTTAGGAATCAATTTTTGTTGAAAAAAAGTGAAAAAGCTAAAAAGGGAAAGGGGAAGGGAAATGGAAATGGAAATGGAAATTGTGAAAATTCAGAGGGATTTGAAGAGAGAAGAAAGAGAACATGAAAAATACTTAAATTTTTACAAACATATGTGGTACCACTTTTTTGTTCTTTTTATTATTTGTTTCCTTGAAAGCATAAAGGAAAGATTCAAAGAATTTGGATTTAAAAAAAAAAAACTTTCATAACATGAATACATGTGATTTAACATTATTTTCTGGTATATAAATTATTATATTTTTCTTTTATAATTATGATGTTCGAGCTAATTTACGTATAGATAAATTTTCATATATGTTACTTCTCATCAGAAACATGTATCAGATACTTCTCTCCATTAAAGCTAAACCAGATGAAAGAAATCGTAAGTTTTTCGGTCTCTATTGAAATTTGAACTTCATATCGAGTATTTTTCAACCTAGTTCATTAGCTACTACGTTACAATCTTGATACTTCATGAAATATTAATTACTGTTTTTATCTTCGTGATAATTATGGAGTTCGCGCAAATAATTTTTATAGATTTCTGTTGTCTCTAATCAGAAATAGGAATCAGATAACTCTGCGCCAAGACTAAATCAAATGAAGAAATCATCAAGTTTTTCGATTCCTGCTGAAATTTGAAGATGATATTTTTGTAATTTTCAACTAGTTCATTAGCTACTTCGACACAATCTTGGGTACTTTGTGGTATATTAATTATTATTATTTCCTTCGTGATAATCATAGAGTTCGCGCCAATTTATGCACAGATAAATTTCACGAAATATATGTTACCTCCCATTCAAAACACGAATCGAATAACTCTGCATCAAGGCTAAATCAAATAGAAGAAATCATCAAATGTTTTAGTCCTTGCTTAAATTTGAACAACTCACAATTCTCAATCGATTTCATTAACCACTAGGTCGTTGGGTACTTTATGGTATATCATTTTTTTTCTTCATAATTATGATGTTCAGATCAAATTAATACAGATAAATTTCACAGAATATTTACTATCTCTTAAAAGCAATACATACTCTTTCCACTAAAATTAAAATAGATGAAGAAATTATCAAATATTTTAGTCTTTATTAAAATTTAAGCATGAGATCTCATAATTCTCAACCGACTTTATTAGCCAGACACCCTAGGAGCTTCATGGTATATTGCTTATTGCTAGAATCTTTGTTTTTTTCATTTTGAATTTAAATATTGTTGTTGTTATTGACTTATCCAAACATTCTAACCACTAACCAAAACAGCTCCGGTGGTCAAGGGCCATTAATTGTTTTTTATTATTTTCACTACCCTTTTTCGTTTCTGTTTTTTAATATTAAAAATATTGTTTCGAAAAATGTCAAAACACAGAAATGGTTGTTGGAAATTCATTTTAGTGTAATAAATATTTATATTTGAGAAAAGATAGAAATACACTAAATATAAATAATTGAAGAATTAAAAAAGGAACACGTGGAATATATATTTTAAAGATTGATTTTAAGAAGAAAAATAATATTAAGTTAAAGAACTAAGACTTCCAATTTCACCCTTTACCTACCATAATAGACAATAAATTAATTTACAATAATTCAAATAAGAAATATATGTTTGAGAGTTTAAATAAAAGATAAAAAAGCACTTTATATTAAGACATGATCTTATTAGATGTTCAGTTAAGTTGTCTTTTTCAGAAAAATAAAATGTGTGTTTGAGCAATCAAGTTAGCTTTAATTATACATAAATACTCAATAAAAATATCCATCATTTAGATAAAGGCAGCTCAACAAACTCATAATCAATTATGTTTTTTTTTTTGGTTTAGTTTTTAATTAGATTTGAAAGTTTGAAATAAGATTCAAAAGGAAAGAAAAATTAAAATAAGTATTAAAAGTGATTTCTGCTTATACATTATAAAATACTCAAATTTAAGATTGTGACAGTTTATCCACTTCATTAAAAACATAAAATTATTTTTATATAAAGTATGTGAACGTAATTTCTAATAGTAAAAAGAGAATAAATCGTAGGTTGACTAGTTCTTTGGCTAAGGCATTAATTAATAGTCTTTTAGCATTACTATAGTTGTAATGATTAGGACAATAATTATGGGATTACCATGCATAATGTTATTATAATTATAACCAATAGAGAGGATCATGAAATATATATTGTTAGTGTAATTATTATAACTTGGTAAGAAGTAAAAAAAAAAGGTATTGAGACCTCCTTAAACTTGAAGTAAAAGGAACAAAAACTAACTTATGACTTGACTGAATTTCTAAAACACAATAATTAAGAATTAGTTTTCAACAGTGGTGGAGCTAGGATTTTTAATAAGGGGTTCGACATCTATTATATACATAAAAAAATAATTTTAACCATATATAAATAGTAATATTTTCCTCCGAAGGGGGTCGAATGAAACCCCTAACAGAGGGCTGGCTCCGCCCCTGGTTGTCAATTACCATACAAATTACATCAAACATATGACTTATAGATGAGATTTAACCTTGGATTGTAATACGACAAAGATTTATCATAATATTTATAATTAGTTAGATGAAATAGTAAAACTTTTTTTTTTGAGGTGTAGCAATTATTAATTGTAACAAAGTGTGAGGTGAGGTAATGTGCTCTTGCCTGCTTGTTTGGAGGTTTCATCATAGTTAATCATCATGATTGTATGAACCATTCACCTTTTTAAATGAATTGCTTTTCACTCTGAACAATGTGGTATGTTCCCTTCTTTATTCTTTTTATCTTTTATAATAGGCTTAACACATAAACGTGTTTTTTAATTTGATCTTAATTGATATTTACATCATTTAATTTTGAGTGTGCATAAGTAAACATTTTAATTTGTATAAAATTAAACAAATACATATATGCGTCATATACGACATGACAATGTGTGTCCTCCGTAGAGTTCTACGTGTATTATATCGCATAAGACTATGTGTCTACTTGTTCAATTTAGTACAAAATCTTTTTACTTATATTTTATGTGTTTAAATTAGGCAATGTTTCATGAAATGATGGCTCTGTCAATTCGTACAACTTATTAGAGCAAACCTTAACAACTCTTATTTTACTCATTTATAATATATAGTTATAAATTGAGCATTAATGAATTAATTGCAATATTTGCATGTTTGTACTTACAATGTTACATAAACTAAAGAGTAAATCATGTGCTGTTCTTGTCCTTTTTCGTCCACCGCCACTTAATTTTATTTTTATTTTGTCATGATTTGATTAAAAAAACGTCTAGCATTAAATAACAAAAATAAGCAGTAAAATAATATTTTGATGATTGAGTAAATTCCAAAAAAAAAAAAGAGACTGAGAAATAAATCTACAGTTGACTGTCAAAAAAAAACAACCGACATACCACTCTCGTACCATAGTGTACCACGTGACTCTTTTCTTTTTTTTTTGTTTCTTATTCTTATTTCACACACACAAAAGAAAAAATAAAAAATAAAATCTTTTCCTTTTTTTTTTTTACCCCTCTTTGTATAGTTGCAATGGGTAGGTAAATAGGCCACAAAACTATATTTATCTTTTTCCGTAGCGGAATTAAATTGACTTTCTATTTATAAAAGAAAAAAAAGTACTACTACAAGGTTTTTCAGAAGCTGCTGGCAGATTGCCGTTTGATTTCAAACTTATTAGAAAATTATGTAATGGACATTCAAAATATGATGTATTGGTAACAATCTTGACTTATCGCAATTTAAGATTGTACTTGTAATATTCTTTTTTTATCGTAGAACTATTTATTTCATTGGACAAGACTAGGGAGTTAGCTCACTACATGTTCTTCCATTAAAAGAAAAAAGCAAAGCAAACTTAATATGTGATTACTCATATTGACTTGTCAATTTTTGCTTTATTTTAACGTCATAATTTCATTAAATTGGTGTTTTTTTTGGGAGGGGAAAGATTTATTTTCAGAGTGCTTATAACCAGACGTTTGAAAATCTTGTACAAGCACATGGCAAGCACCAAAGAAATGAAAGGTACAAAACACACAATGTCAAAATCACATAGAAATCGAAATTACTCTAAAGGAATTGATTGCCTTTTGTCTTTCTCCTACTCATGATGTGGATAACAAGTGTGCACTTGTTGTTATTACAAAATGAATTTCTCTTCATAAACTATTGTCAACCATGTATACTATTGGAGCACAATGTGAACAAAAAACTTGGGAATTGAAACAATAAACTGACCACAAAAGCATATCAACAATGAAGGATGGATAGCCATCCCACACCCCCCAAAAAATGAAAAATAAGATGAGAGTAAAATAAAAGAAGCTTTATATAATCATATGAATATCTATCAAAAAAATGATATTTTGAATTGATGTTGCAGTAGACTATAAGTGCTCATTCCTCCTATAAAATTACAATTACAATAGATAGACCTATTGATATCTTTTACTACAAGACTATGGAAGTAACACAGCTGTTGATTTCTTCATAAGACAATAGATAGATATCACAGGCTACAACCATATGCAACCTATGAGATTATGGAAGAACAAAAGTGAGCGGTAACAATGCACATCCCCTGAGAGCAATCTAGCATTAGGCAGAACAAAACCAAGTACTCCAATGCACATTCCCTATGGGTTTTACTGTTTCTTCTGTACATATGAATTCAGAGATACTCGGATACAAACCTCTGTGCACTGGTTTATGTTCAAGGTACCGGACGTCTCTTCATCATTTTCTCCAAATTCTCTGACACCAATGCAGTCAAATTGGGATCCTCAAATCCAAGCTCGGGACCAACTCTGCACACACAATTACACAAGGAAACGCTATAGTAAATGAACTCATCAGAAACAGAAGA
>JAJOOR010013894.1:0-12581 GCA_036250505.1 Solanum acaule | reverse complement strand
TTTACTTTGGATTATAGAAATAACATAAATAAATAAGTAATAAAAAATATATGATAATTGAAAGATATGAGATGTACCCCACTTTTTTTCTTCTCTAAAGTCTCTTTTTGGTATTTATTTGTTGGAACTTATGTGTTGGTTGGTTGTATTTTCTAAAATATTATACCTTATTTGGATGGTTATTATCTGTTATATTGTATTGTTAATTTAAATATATGTTTGTTTTAGTTGTTTTATAAATTTTATTGTATCATATTATTTAAATTTATTGTTAGATAATGACAAAATATATATAATTGTAAATTGACCATCAGATAGTGAATTTGAAAGGATAAAATATAAAATAATAATTTGAATGCACTTAACAGTCATAATGTTAACAAAAAAAACAATCATAATTGTATATAATAACTTTTAATGGTTGAAAATGAAGTGAAGAGATTTTATTTGATTTCTAAATAAAAATATGAGAATATTTTACGTGATTTTCTCCCTTATTTAAGACTCATAATTATATAAGAAACTTTTTTGATAGTCGAGTATATTAGACAAATTTATTTAGAGAGAAAAAAAGAGAGAGGAGAAAATGATAGTAATAAATTCAAGGAAGGTATTTAAGGAAATGAAATAAATGAGGAAACTTACATTTTTACTTGGAAGAAGATGGAAGAGAGAGAGAGAAAGAGATTTGATGAAATTGATCATCAAATAAATTTGAAAAGACAAAATGTAAAATAATACTTCCTCCATTCCATATTAATTGAATTTTTGAGGTGTTTCACATCCTTTAAGAAAAGTAGATTAAGACATAAATTGAACATAATTTTTCATTTTTACCCTTATTTAATTATTGTCAAATTTATTGAATTCATCACATTGAAAATCCAAATGAAGGGTAAAATTGAAAGAATATTTTAAAAATAGTCTTGAAAATTGAACGATTAAGTTAATTTGAGAAATAGAAAATACCTCAAAAATTCAATTAACATGGAATGGAGGGAGTACTATAATAACTATTTTTACGATTGGAGAAATGAAGTGAAGAAATTTATAGGAATTCTAAATAAAAATTTAGAAAATGGTTAAATTATTATTCAATCGATATTAACATTCTATATTATTACGTGATTTTCTTCCTTATTTAAGACTCATAATTATGTAAGGAATTTTAATAATGTATATATTAAGATAATTTTATTTAGAGAAAAAAAAATGCCAAGAAAGGCATTTTAAGGAAACAAAATAAATGACAATAATGAGGAAATTATATTCATTTTTTTTAAAGGAAGAATAAAGAGAAGAAGAGGGATAGATTTGAAGAAATGTAATAAATGTCAATAATTAATGAGGAAAGAAATAAAAAAAATTACACGTTTTTCTTAATCAAAAAATTAAAAAAAAAAAGTTCAAAATTCTGAGAAAAGGGGATATATAATAATACTGTCCAATGAGACATGTCATCTTACTTTTTTTTTTTATCATTTAACTTTAATATTATATATAGATATAGATTTTTAGCAGAAGAAATGATCTAAAAAAAATCAAAATGATAAATTAAATTCTGTTTTAAAAAAGTAAAATACAATGCATATAAAGTTATAACACCTAATTCCTTAAGTTAAATAAATTCTTTAAAAATAACCACAAAGAAAGGAAAATGAGTGATTTAAGCATTAATAATAAGATTGAGAAATGGAAAAGAGATTTAATAGCATTGACGATGAAAAGAATTAAAATATGACTACCTTAAATATAAAATAGTAAGGTAAAAATTTCAATTTTTAAAATTAAGAAAGAGGTAAAAACAAAACTATAGAAAAGAAAAATAATAAATTTTTTATTAGTTTAAAATATTGCACCAGCAAGTATAGTATCTATATTTTTTTTAATAGCTAATTAAAAATATCGTTAATAGATTTTTGCTTGCTTTTTAAAAAAATTATTTGAATAAATTAGAGCATTTTTAAATTCAATAATAATGGACTTACCCACTATATCTAACACACACAAAAAAAAATAAAAATTCCTTTGAGGTGAAATCCTATCAATTAATAAATACAAAAATAAAATGTAATTCTAACATTCGAGTTTACTTTTAAAAACGTTTTATATATTAAATTATATCTTTGTTTTTTTACTTATTTAAATTATTTAAGATTTTTAATTATTTTAGTAGCCATATATAATGAAATGATGCCAACTATTAAATACTATTTGAAAACTTGACAAAAATTAATTGTCCCTGAACATTACTGAACAAATTTGTACCGGAGGGGATCTCAATATATATTTATATATATATATATATATATATATATATATATATGCACACATGTTAATTTATCATGGTATTATATAATATAAATTTTAGATTTCTTTCTTATAACTATTATTTGCATGATATCTCGTCCCTAATACGTTTATACAACATCCTAATAATCTAAATATTGGATATTTAATGTTACATAAGAAATCCTTTTCGTGCGGATTATCATAATATATCCTATCATATTAGGAAAAGAATATATGTATATACATAATCTAACCTATTAGGGCAAAAAACATATACATATATTTGTTCATGAATTAACACCATATATAATCGTGCCATTATATATTAATTTTAACTAAAGATGCATAAAAGAAAAAATAAAATAGAAAATACTCTTAAGAAAAAAAAAAAGAAGTTCAAGGAATAATGTCAACATTAATTTTGGCTCTTTTCAAATGAGAAAATACATTTTTCCTTATCCTCCTCCTAATTTGATATAAATTCCATAAATATATTAATTTTTTTCTCCAAATAATTCTCCCTTATTCTCCTCTTAATTTGATATAAATTTCATAAATAGATTGATTCTTTTTCCAAATATTCTTCTTGCCCTTTGAACACTCTCCACTCTTATAAATTTCTCAACCAAATGAATTTTTTCCCCAACAAATATTTCTTTATAGGAAAAATTACAGTGAAACATTCTTTCAAAAAGTCTTTATTTTGAGGAGGTACGCTTGTTGCATGAACTTTCTTTATAACAACGTGATATTCAGAAATTGTTTGACGTGAAGAAGAAGAGGCGAAGGAATTTCCCAATCAAATGGAAAAAAAAATCCAACAAATATCTCTTTGTAGGAAAAATTATAGTGCAACATCCTTTTAAAAAATCTTTTATTTTGAGGAGGTACACTTGTTGCATGACCTTTCTTTTATAAACAACATGATATTTTGAAATTGATTGACGTGAAGAAGAAGAGGTGAATGAGTCTATGGTTGTTGTTTATGGATGATCAAATGTTTCTATTTTATAGGCTAATTATAAACATTTGTGGAAAATGAAAAGTTTTTGGTCTCTTCATCTTCCATTTAATTAAATGTATATTAATTTGAGGAATGTTTAAAAGGGATGTGATTAATTGGATAATGCATTTAAACACTTTCAGTTTTTTTAAAGCATAAATTTAAAAATAGAAAACAAATAAAAATGTCAAAAAAGGAGATAAAGATAAATAGGAATGGAGCTCATAGAGAGGTGTCACATCAGATTGTTTATAAATTAAGTAGAAATAAAGAGACAAATTTTATTTTGATTAGAATCAAGACTTGATATTCCTCGTAAACAATTGTTTAATTCTCTTTTAATTCTTACATTTATATGTTATAGCTATTGATATGCATAAGTGCCGCCAATGTACTGGACATTATTTTTTCCTTTGTCTTCTTCAATAGTCTTTTAGCACAAGTAAATGAAAGAAATAGGAAGAAAAGATTAAAAAAACAGAAATAAGTAAATAAAATTATTGACCATAGAAAAGTGTCACATTAGATTTTTTATTATGATTATATATATATATATTCTTTAAAATAATTAGATGTAAACAATAGTGAAAATGAGGAAAAATAATAATTATGAATTTTGTTATGAAAAAGTATCATATCGCTTTGTGTATGCTTAATTTTGTGTGTATATACGATATAGATAGTTAAAAAAGTATAAGAAAATAAAAATAATTGATGGACCATCAATTAATAATATTGAGTCATCTATTATATAGAATAAATATATAATTGAACAATTCCACTTTTATGGATAATGCACTTTCTTCTTCTTTCTTTTTTTTTCCCTTCCAAACAAAGGTATTAACTACATTTATAAACACATGATTAAAAAAAGGATGAATTATCCAATTTCTAACTATATCATTAATATAGAAAGAAGTTACTAATTTACTTGAATGGTATCTTTAACATGAAAAATTAAAATATTACCGTTATTTAGTGATTAGTTTTGACTCTCTCACTACTCATAACAATTATTTCAAATGCATTAACATATATTATGTATAATGCATGTTATTAATTTTATGAACCAATACAAATGATTTATTTTGTAATAGAAGACTTCTTATTTTCTTTTTAATTTTTTGCTATAAAATTAACGTTTGCCTATATTTTTGAGTCATAAACTTAAAAATAGTTTTCAAAGTTACACATTACCAATCACTAATCATATTCTTGAGCAAATTTAATCTAAGAATATTATATATCATAAAAGAAGTAAAATTGGAGCAGAATTTTTTTTTATGAATTTAAAAATTGAGTCCATAAAATTACCTCAAAAGAAATATGTTATATGTACCAAGCATTTCGATATAGATGAAAAAATATTTATTCAATTCAATCAACTTTTCACCTCCTATTATAATCAACTTTTCACCTCCTATATATATATAATATGTATGTATTCATCCACCTTCAATTTTTATAATTCTTTATTAATTTTATTAATGTGGAGTAACAATGTATTAAAAGATGGGAGATGAAAAATTAACCTATATACTTGTAATTGAAGAGTTCTTATTTTCTGTTTAATTTCTAGTTCCTTCTTTTACCATCTTTTATTTAATAATTTTAAAAAAACATTTACAAATATAATTGTAGTTAATTTCTTGTTATGAAATTAATTTTTACCAATCTTTTTGAGTCATAAACTTTAAAACACTTTTCAAAGTTACATAGTATCAGTCACTTATCATATTCTTGAACAAATTTAATCTAAGAAAAATATACATTATAAAAGAAATTGAAATAAAATAGGAGCAGAATTGGTTTGTATGAATTTAAAGATTGAGTGTATAAAATTACCTTAGAAGAAATCTATTACATGTACCAAGCTTCTCGATATAGATGACATAGATGAATCATCAAAATTTAGCACATGTTAAGCGAAAAATAGTAATAAAGCAAAAATATAAAATTTCCAACTAATAAGATGAGAAATCTTAGTCTATAAAGAGATTTTACTGTGAATAAAACACATATAAGTAAGCGTAATTAAGATAAATATCCATCAATACATCATTTCATTAGATGAATTGCTACTATAAAAAAAAAACATACATTGATAATATGTTGGAGCATTTCCCAAGCACAACTAAACTAAAATGGTTGATTCATATATGCATAGTTTGGTAGCATAGTTTGGTAGTGAAAGATATATATAAGTTAATTTTTGTCTTTTCATCTCCCATTTTTTAATATATTATTACTCTACATTAATAAAATTAATTAAGAATTATGAAAATTGAAGGGGATGAATACATGAATATACATTAAAATCTATAGTAAAAAAGACAATTATAGTGGGAGGTGAAAAGTTGATAGAATTGAATACATATTTTTTTTAATTTTTAAAAATAAAATAAGTAAATAATTTTTTCTCCCATATTTTAAGACATGCAAAATCAAATAATGAAATTAATAAATATGAAAGATTAGATAATTATGAGTATTTTATTAATATAACTAAGAGTGTCATTTATTAATGAAAGAGGTATGAGTTATAACTTATAAAAATGAGTATTTTTAAAAATAAATTAATTGTGAAAAATTAGAAGAAAAAAAGAGAGTAAAAAGAGATAAATATAACTTTTTCTATATCTTATTTTATTTATTTTTGTATATATAAATAACAATTATGTTTGTAATAGTTTAAGAGTTTTTGAAATAATTAATTGTGAAAAATTAGAAAAAAATCAAAACAAAAAAAGAGAAAAAAGAGATAAATATAACTTGGCCTATATCCGATTCTATTTATATTTGTTTTGTATATATAAAAAACAATTATGTTTGTAATAGTTTAATTACAATTATTTTTGTAATTTTTTTTAAAATTAAATAAAGAAGTTAAAAGAAGAAATTTTTGAAAGATATAAATAATATAGTATTAATGAGGAAAGAGAAAATGTAAGTGTGTAGGTATTTTCTGAAAATTTTAAAAGCACAATTATTTTGGTAAGAAAAAAACCGTAAAATAAAGAAGGAAAAGGAGGAATTAAAAGCACAATTATTTTGGTAAGGAAAAAAAACGGAAAATAAAGAAGGAAAGGGAGGAATCTTAGGAAAATATAAATAGTGTAGTAATAATGAAGAAATAGAAAATTTAAGTCTGCCTATTTTTCTGATTTTTTTAAAGATTACGTTTGTAATAGTTTAAGAGTTTTTAAAATAATTAATTGTGAAAAATTAGAAAAAAATCAAAACCAAAAAGAGTAAAAAGAGATAAATATAACTTGGCCTATATCCGATTTTATTTATTTTTGTTTTGTATATATAAATAACAATTATGTTTGTTATAGTTCAATTACAATTATATTTGTAAATGTTTTTTTAAATTAAACAAAGAAGTTAAAAGAAGGAATTTCGGAAAGATATAAATAGTATAATATTAATGAGGAAAGAGAAAATGTAAGTGTATAAGTATTTTCTGAAAATTTTAAAAGCACATTTATTTTGGTAAGAAAAAAACGTAAAATAAAGAAGGAAAAGGAGGAATTAAAAGCACAATTATTTGGTAAGGGAAAAAAAAACGGAAAATAAAGAAGGAAAGGGAGGAATCTTAGGAAAATATAAATAGTGTAGTAATAATGAAGAAAGAGAAAATTTAAGTCTGCCTATTTTTCTGAATTTTTTAAAGAACAAATTATGAGAAAAATTCAAAAAATTGACAAAATAGATAAATGAAAATCCTGGCCAAAGAGAGGTGTCACGTCAGACTTTTAACATCCAGCTTTATATATATATATATATATAAGATTAATTATTCAGTCTTTTAAAATTAGGAAAAATGTCATTGAAATAAAATGAATATCGATGAATAATTATTTTTGGAAGAATAACTTCATTTTAGGAATAAATAATTAAAAAAAATAAAAAAGAAAAGAAATGATTTAAGGAAATAATATAAATGACATTAATAATGAGATTCAGGTTAGAAAGTGAAAGATATTAATAGAACTAACGATGGTAGGATTTATATATGGTTATTTTTGATATTTTATAAAAGTTAAGATTAATTATTCAGTCTTTTAAAATTAGGAAAAATGTCATTAAAATAAAATGAATATCGATGCATAATTATTTTTGGAAGAATAACTTCATTTTTGTGCAATTATTTTAATAAAAATGTATTTAAAATGTCAAAACAATTGATATAAATAAATATCAAATGCTAGACTAAGAAGGGTGTCATCACATTATATATATATATTATTGTAAATGTCAAAATAATTGATATAAATAAATAATTCTGTAATTTTTTTTGCTATTCTTGTTAAGGTATAATAATTTATTTCTAGGAATAAATACTTAAAATAAAATAAACAAAGAAAGGAAAAAAGTTGATTTAAGAAAATAATATAAATAATATTAATGATGAGATTAAGGGAAATGAAGTAAAAGAAATTATTAGCATATAGGACTTAAATATGGTCATTTTTTTTATAGTTTATAAAATTTTTAAGGAAAATATTTCAGTCTTTTAAATTAGTAAAAAGGCCAAAAAATAAAATAAATATTGAGGCATAATTTGTTTGGAAGAGTAACTTAATTTTCGAATAATTATTTTAATAAAACTATAAGAAAAATGTTAAAATAATTGATAAAAATAAATAAATATCAATGCTAGATTAGAAAAGGTGTCTCATTACATTTTTATTTTAGCTATTATTAAATATAAATAACTTATTTCTTTAAATAAATAAATAATATCAAGGAAAGGAATTAATAGAATAATTAAGTTGAAAGAATAATATCAACATTTATTTCGTTTCCTTTCAAATCACAAAACATATTTTCTACATATTCTTCTCCTAATTTGATATGAATTCCATAAATAGATGGATTCTTTCTCCAAATAATTGTCTTACCCTTTGATACACTAATCACTCTTCCTATAAATTTTTCAATCAAATTAATTTTGTTTCTCTCAATATAACATTTCTCCAACCAATATCTTCGGAAGCATCATGATGTACTTCTTTCTTTCCTTTTGTTAAAGAAATCCCAGGGCCTAGAAATTTGATGTCCGTATATTCTTCTTTTCCAAATTAATTATTTTCTCTGAATATAACATTTCTCCTACTAATATATTCAGAAGCATCATAATGTTCTTCTTTCTTTCTCTTTTGTTAAAGAAATCCCAAGGCCTAAAAATTTGATGTCCGTATATTCTTCTTTATCATCACAAGAAAAGAAGAGAAGAGAAGAAAAGAGGAGTTCATTGTTGTTGGTTAGAAATATTCAAATATGTTTATTTTATAGGCTAAATGATATAAACAGTTATGACAAAATGAAAAGTTTTTGGTCTTTTCATGTTTCATTTACATAAATGTATATTATTGTGAGGAAAGTTTTAAAGAATATAATTAATTGGATAATTCATTCAAATGCTTTCAGTTATTTTTAAAATACAAATAAAAATTAGAAAACAAATATAAAACTTCAAAAAAAGGAGATAAAAGATAAATAGAAATGCTAGTCATAGAGAGGTGTCACATCAAATTGTCTATATTCAGCTTTATATATATATATATATATATATAGATTATTCAAAATTCTAGTTGGATTGACAAAATTTGTATGTGTTGTTGAATTATTCACATGTTTTTATAAGACTTTGTACTATCTTCATTCCATCTTAATTAATAAATTGTTCACAAACTTTATTTTGGATACACATTAATTTTCATGTGTTGTTCAATTATTCACACTATTTGCCCTAATTATACAACTTATGGTCCAAACTTAGAGTTAATTTGCATGTGAGGGATGTTTCAGGTGTAGTGGAGTTTTAACTTTTATGACTGTAGTTATAATACATTGTCATATAACAAAAGTAAAAAAAGATGTAGCAATCAGTTCAGTTGTGGATGGTCTATGCCATAATAACACAGCAATAAAAGGCTAAATAAATTGGCTGGGTAAGTACTGTCGGAATGGGGTATGAAGGTCCTTACGAAAGACGATTCAAATATAGAGCTGTCAAATGGACCGGCCCCAGCATGCTTATAGATTGAAAAGGTAGTAAAAGATGGGCAAAACTTGCAAAATTCTGGTACATTAATTGTGTGGCAAAACTTGCCTGGTTCACAAGTTATGTTTGATAGGGCATAACTCTGTACAATTTGTTCACAAAGTTCTTTCAAATGGACAAAACTTCTCTCGTTCACAAGTGTTCACACTTAGTTACAAATTATTCAAAAGTCTAGTTGGATTGACAAAATTGGTATGTTTTGTTGAATTATTCACAAATTTTTATAAGACTTTGTACTATTTTTATTCAGTCTATATGAATAAAATGTTCAATAACTTTATTTTGGATACGCATTAATTCTCATGTGTTGTTCAATTATTCACACTATTTGCCCTAAGTATACAACTTACGGTCCAAACTTAGAATTAAGACACAATAACCAATTGACAAAAAAAGAAAATAAAATTTTATTATGAGGCAAATGTATATAGTGAAATAGAAATACATCAACTTTGAACAAGCTTGGATCATGGAATTGTGAGTGGATAGGTATTGATGGTATCAGCCCATGGTCCAATAAGAGCCTCACCCAAAATAGGCCTTATACATTCCATGACCACACTATTGCACTTAGGCCCAGTTCCCATTCCCAATTGCCATACTTTGTCACCTTTTTTCACTCTTTCCTTGCCCTCTAAGTAAGCTAATTCATACCACAATGAAGCTGATGACTGATTCCCAAACCTATGTAATGTCATCAATGCTGCCTCCATATCTCTATCACCAAGCTCCAACCTCTTTGCAGTCTCTCTCACAACCGATTTCCCCGTCGCGGGGAAACAGAAATGTTGAAATGCTCTTCTGAAATTAGGAATGTAAATTTCTTTACTTCTTTTATACATCAATACAGATCTAACAAACCTTAGTTTCTCTATTAGGGGGAGGAATCTCCCGCCTAGAATGGGCATGTGGGTCCGGAGAGTATCTCCAGCCACTTGCAACACGTCCCCGTTCAGCCTCACTCCAGTGATTCCACTGGAGTCCTCGTCACGATAAGCAGAGTAATAACCCTTGTCATCAAACGCTCCTTGTGTCCTGAGTGTCCAAAGCAATTTATACTTAGCATGCCTTTTCGCCTCTTTCTTGTTACTCAACAAGATCGCGGCACCACCAACGCGGAAAATGCAGTTTAAGATCATGAAAGGACGTTCTCTCCCGGGGTACCATCCCGTGGATAAGATCTCCGTGCTGAGAATGACCGCGTTGGAGTTGTCATGGGTGCACATTATGTTTCTAGCCATGTCCACCGCTAGTGAGTTAGCGCTACAACCCATTCCACTTATGGTATAGCTCTTCACCCCTTCTTTCAACGCGTATTTGTTAACAATGATGGAAGAAAGAGAAGGATTGGGGCAAAAGCCACTACAGTTAACAATAAGTATATCAATATCTTGAGGAGAAATGTTTGTTTTGGACAAGAGATTTTCAAAAACAGAGAAAAGGATCATGTGAACTTCATTGATAGCTTCTTTATGACCAGATTTTGGAGGCATATAAAAAAGACCTGGTGGGAAATAAGTTTGCTCCCCCAAACCTGAAAGTTGAAGAATCTTAGATATGAAAGAGACACTTTTATCATCAAAGAAATCAAGCATTCTTGCATTCTCAATGTAGGCGGTAAAAGGAACTCTCAAGCAGTTTGGTGGCTTAAAACATGTAAAATCAACAACATAAACAGGAGATGTTTTTGATATATACGCCAAGGAAATGAAGTATATAAGTAGAACAGAAAAAGGTACGATATGAAACATAGGTTGAAGATTTTGCAAAATAATACAACTCTCCATGGTAAAGAAAAGTAAAAGAACCAACACTTTGAGTATCTCCATCAAAGTTGAAGAAACTTGTTTCCATAAAAGCTTGTAGGAATCTAAAATTATTGGTTTTTCCTCCATGAGAAAAATTAAGGAATTGATGAAGAAAAAGGACTATAATGTTTACTTTTTGCAAAGTAGAGTTGTTGATGTTTGTGGCTTTCTGATGAAGTTATAAATGCTCATCTTATCACAGATTTATTGGTCATACAAGTCAATACAGCAGAATTGCTATTTGTACGGTTGGCAGTTATAAAACATAAAAGACTTGAACAGTTGATTGTTTTGAAAATACACAAACTCTTGCTTATTGTTAGCTTGGACAAACCATGTTCTACAAATCAAAATAATTCATACATATATTTGCTCAAAAGATTGCCTATGGCATGACGATATTGATGAGTCAATTGCTACGAGTTAATTCCCTTATCATCCAAATTATAAAATCAAGTAAAATATTTTTATATATTTGTGATGATAAAATAATTCAAGTATGTCTGTATCTTGTACTTATAACATATCTATTGAATACTGATTTTGATGATTAACAAACGCAGTGGATATGGTTATCTCCTATGGAAGGACCAGAACTTGCTAGATACACCTAATTCCAACAAATATAAGAGTTAATAAATATTTTGTATTTTCACATTACATGATCTAACAGCTGTTGGGTTTAGCAAGAAGGTGTGAATGGGAAATTAAAAAAAAAAAAGAGAAAATGAAAAGTGGAAGAACCAATGAAAGTGGGGGAACTAGTTTTGGAGGAAAAACGAAAAGTCATTGCAAAAGTGCAAATGAAAGGTCATTTATACCATATTGGTAGAAGAAAGGAAATTGTTGTCTTTATATTAGGAAACACTTCCTTTAGTTCTTAAAGGGTTAAGAAGAAGGTGCCCCTCGCGCCGCCGTCGTCGTCGCTCGCTCGGCCTCGGATTTGGATTGGGATTTGGCAAATGATGTGATTGATTGATAATATTTTTGGACTTCCTTTCTCTTATAAATTAATTCAGAATGTTAATTAAATAACAGAATTAATTTGGCGCAACTGAATTTATCTGAAATTCACGTGTAACGGTAATCCTTCCTAAAAGTCGTTACTTTTTCCAAAAGACACAATGTTCTGAAAAAAACGGGTCTGAATAAATTTTTCTGAACAGACGCGTTCCTTGCTGCAAATGGCTATAAATAAGAGGTCTTTTTCGTTTTTTCAAACACTGAAAATTTTTCCTCTCTGCATACATTTTCTTACATAAATAAAATTGTCGATCGACTGAGTCTGTGTGTGCTCTTGTTGCTGTTCTTGCGTTCGTTGAAGTTATTGAAGTTTGAGGTACCGCTACTTCTTTAACAGGTTAATCCGTTTTATCTTGGGAGGAATTAATCTGCAACCTCGGGT